>JAJPUD010002445.1:269324-289743 GCA_023553655.1 Myrmecobius fasciatus
TATATATATGGCACAAAAAGGCCATTTCAACATCTGGGATAGGAAGAGCCACCCAGGTTCCCAAACTCCGAGTCATCCTCGACTGTTCCTTCTTTTCAGACTTCACATAGAATGTCAAAGCTGCTCTAAGACTTTTGGGTCACCTGTAATCAGTCAGTTGCTCTGCAGCATGTCTAATATTGCCGCTCACACTCTTGCCGGCCTCCTGTAGACCGTCACCATCTCTCCCTGTGACAATTGCAATAGCCTCTTAATTAGACTGCCTGCCCCCCCTCCTGACAGTCCTTCCTTCCCACAACTGCCATATCCTGATGGCATCCAGAATAAATACAAGCTCTCACCTGAAATTTGAGCTCTCCATAATCTCTTGTTCACTCCAAAGCACAGTTCAAGAGCCTTCACCTAAGACCTTTCTCTACCCCCTCCAATTGTTATCATTCTCTTTCCCCTTAAAATTTCAGTCTAAGCTTTGTCATTATTTACTTGTATACAAATCATACTAGAGTTTAAGTTATTTGAGGGCAGGAATTATTTGAACTTTTTTTTTGTATCTCCAACCCCTAGTCTAGTGACTTGAATATAGCAGGTAATTAATAAATACTTGTTATGGATGAGAACTCTGAAACTTGGTGTTGCTTTCAGGGGCATCTAGGTTACATTTATGTTCCCAACATTGCCCAGGACTTTATTCAGTAATTAGTATGTTGCTCTTCAGTTGTTTTTCAGTCATGTCCAATTCTTCATGACCCTTTGAGTGTTTTCTTAGCCTTCTTCAGCTCATTTTACAGATGAGAAAACTGAGGCAAACAGGGTGAAATGACTTATTTAGGATTATACAGTTAGTCTGAGGCCAGAATTTAGGTTTTCCTGACTCCAGACCCAGATTCTATTCACCTTAGACACTTTTACAATTATTGTCACATTTGGTCCTAATAACAACCCTGAGAAGCCATCATAACAAATGTTTGAATTATTTTATTTTGTCCCTAAAGGGAACAAAAAACTTCCCACTCAAATTCATCAATTGCCTTTTGGTATATTTAGGGTTTTTCCTAAGACCTGGGTCTTTTACTGAGACCTGCCTCCTAAATCAGAGAGGCTACAGAGTTTTTTTTAGCTAGGGAGGAGACAAGGCTCTGGTGGAGCTCATTGTCTTCAAATACTTAAAGAACTGTGAAATGGAAGAGAGATTAGCCTTGCTCCATCTGGCCCCAAAGGGAAGAACAAGGAATATTGATTCAACTATAGAGAAAGAGATTTGGGTAGGGAAATTTCTTGGCTTTTAGAATTCCCTAATAATAGGTAGAGCTGCCTTAAGGGTATGGGGGGCTCCCCTTTCTTGGGGATTTTGGGGTAAAGGCTGAATAAAATTAGAGAGAGAATTCTTGATCAGATCTGTGTTAGACTAATCATCCTCTGAGATTCTGGTTTGGAGTCATAGAGAATGGGAAAAAATTATGAAAGGAGGATCTAGAGGCAATATAGGCTATAAAGGCACTGCTAGGGTACACCATAGTGCATTGAGCACCAGGCCTGGAGTCATGGAAAACTCATCTTCCTGAGTTCAAATCTGGCCTCAGACACTTACTAGCTGAGTGACCCTCTGTCTTGTCACTGGACCCAGATGACTCCAGAGGAAAGAGTGAGGTGAATGACTTTGCCCAGTCCTCCCTCACTTAAATCCAATTAATTTATGTGATGATATCATCTTCCTGACATCATGGCCCTCTTCAAGAATGAAGAACAAAAACAAACAAACAAACAAACAAAAAACCAAAAGGGAGAGAGAATCAATTACCCATTAAAACTTTACCCTGAATAAAATATAGCTTGCAAAAAAAAGACAAACAACAACATAAATGTGTGTGTATGTATTTATATATATATATATATATATATATATATATATATGTATACATATACACACAACTTTCTTGCAGTAGCTTTGTTAATTGTACAAAATCAGATTTTATTTTGCCATTTGCTTCCCAGGGTAGGTGTGAAGATCAAATGAGATAATATTTGCAGGTGCTTTGTAAACATTAAAGTGCTATATAAATGCTATCTATTATTATATATTATTTCTATAGCTCAAAATATTCTAATAGGAGGAGACAGAAAATCACATTTGCTACAGAGATCATTTTAGTAATTGAAAAGTTTATGTGAAGTGGGTCTAAGGTTAAAAAGGAACCTGCCCTTGGAGATGAAAAAGAACCTTGTGTACGTGTGTGAGAGTGTGTGAGGTCCTGGAAAAAAATTTTTAGTAGTTAAATGTTTCTAACTCAACAGCTTTTTTTTCACAGACTAAGTAAATTTTAAGCATGAAAGGGGCTAGTGTCAACAGAAATTGCCCAGTGAATATGTCCCTAGGGTGCCACCTTGTGAGCAACTGCAAGATCACACTGAGTTTATTAATCTCATTAATTTCATTCTGACTAGTTTTTCTTGATAGAAATGGATTCCTTTTTGTTCTTTCTTTAGAGAGCGGTTTTGAAAGGGAGAAAGAAGGGGAGTCAACAGGCAACCAAATTGATATAAAACAAGCTAGTCACAAGATAAATAGGAAATAATTAACTGAGGAAAGGCACTGGAACTAAGAGGGGTTGGAGGAAAGCTTCCAGTAAAAGGTGGAATTTCAGTTGAGACCTCAGGAAAGCCAGCGTGGTCAGTAGGTAGAGTAAAGGAGGGACAGCATTCAAGAATGGGGAAATTGTCAGAGAAGTGCCCAGAGCTGAGAGAGAGCATTTTATTTCTAGGACAAGGCCAGGTAGGAGTCAGGGAGCACAGTGCAAGAAGATTGGAAAGGTGGGAGCAAACTGGAGGCAATAGACTGGAGGTTTTTTTATAAGAGAATGAAACGATCTGACCTGAGCTTTAGGAAAATCACTTTGCTGAATGAATAAAGGATTTGAGTGGGGTGAGGCTTGCGGCAAGTGGACCCACCAATAGGCTATTGCCATAGTCAAGGTGTGAGATGATATGGACCTGCAATGCTAGAGGAAAAAAGGGACATATTTGAGAGAAGTTGCAAAGATGAAATCAAGTTCGCCCAGGATCTCTCCTTCTTCCTTTCTCAGAGAGCCTTTCCTTATAACAAATAATACAATTTTAAAAAGAGGGGGGAAATCAGTTCAATTGATCAATACTCCAAACAAATCTGAAAATAGGTCTTCACGGGGCAGCTAGGTGGCGCAGTGGATAGAGCACCAGCCCTGAAGTCAGGAGGACCTGAGTTCAAATCTGGTCTCAGACACTTAACATTCCTTACCTGTGTGACCCTGGGCAAGTCACTTAACCCTAATTGCCTCAGCAAAAAGCAAAAAACAAACAAATCTGAAAATAGGGCTCCACACTTGTGCACTTTCTGCTTCTGCATTGGGGGTATCTTCTCATTTCTCTTCTTTGGGACCAGGTTTGTGTGTGATCTTATACCATACATTTTTGACTGTTTGGTGGCTATTTTTTCCACTTACATTATTGTATTCATTGTGTAGATTGTTTTCTTGACTCTACTTACTTCACCCACCATCAGTCCATGTAGATCTTTCTAGGGTTTTCTATATTTCTTTAGCACATCCACGCACCATGATATGTTTAGCCATGCCCCAATCTATAGATAATGAATTTGTTTCCAATTCTTTGCCATCACAAAAACTGCCACTTTCTTCTCACCAATGACTCATGGCTAATTATAGTTTTTAATGAGGTATAAGCCTAAAACTCTAATCACTAAGTTCAAAGGGTATAGACATTTTAGTAACTTTGTTTTCAATAAATAGATTACTTTTCAAAGTATTTGTCCTGATTTATAGCTCTACTAACAGTGACTTAGTATACCTATCTTTCCATAATCCCCTCCAACGTTGGTTATTTCCATCTTTTATCAATTTTGCCAATCTTGCAAATTTTCAGGGTGTGAGGTAAAGCCTCAGGGCTGTTTTTATTGTCAATTCTCTTATTAGTGATAATAATCAGTGATTAGTGACATCTTTTCATAGGAAATAATTGACAATTCTTCTTTGAGAACTATTTATTCATATCTTTTGACCATTATATATATTGAGGAATAGCTCTTGCTATAGTATTAACATATACATGTATATGTATATATACACACATATCATACGGTTTTTATTATCTTGGATGCCAAATCCTTATGAGAGAAATCTGATACAAAGATTTTTCCCCCATTCAGCTATTTCCTTTATTGTATACATTAATTTTGTTTGTGCAGAAACTTTTCAGTTTCATGTAATCAAAGTTATCTCTTTTATCTTTTGTACTTGTTTCTGTCCTTTGCTTGGTTAAGAATATAGTTCTTAAATGCTCTAAATCACTATTGATTAGAGAAATGCAAATTAAGACAATCTGAGGTACCACTAAATACCTCTTAGATTGACCAAGATGACAGGAAAAGATAATGATAAATGTTGGAAGGGATGCAGGAAAACTGGGACATTAATACATAGTTAGTGGAGTTGTGAACTGATCCAATCATTCTGGAGAGGAATTTGGAATTATGCCCAAAGAGCTGTCAAACTATGTCTTTATTGGGTCTATATCCCAAAGAGATCATAAAAAAGGTAGACAAGGACCCACATGTGCAAAAAATGTTTGTAGCAGCCCTTTGGGGAATGGCAAAGAACTAGTGGATGCCCATCAGTTGGGGAATGGCTGAATAAATTGTGGTATATGAATGTCATGGAATATTATTGTTCTGTAAGAAATGATCAGCAAGATGATTTCAGAAAAGCCTGGAGAGACTTACATGAACTGATGCTAAATGAAGTGATTAGAACTGAACTAAGAGAACATTTTAACAGCAACAACATTATGTGATGATCAACTGTGATGGATTTGGTTCTTTCCAGCAATGAGATGATAGCCAATTCCAATAGACTTGTGATAGAGAGAGCTGACTGCATCCTAAGAGATGAACTATGGGGGTCTTAATGTGGATCACAACATAGAATTTTCATCTTTTTTTGTTATTGTTTGCTTGCTTTTTTTCTCATTTTTTTTCTTTTTTGATCTGATTTTTCTTGTGCAGTATAATAAATGTGGAAATATGTGTAGAAGAATTACACATAGGTGAAACAACCTAAAAGAAAGAATATATTTTCTACCCATAGCTATACAAAGTAAGTGATTTGTTTCTCTTCCTTCATTGGACTTTTATTACATTAAATGAATATTTGGTTTAGAGATATTAAAAATATTGTTCTTAAGTTTCTCTTTCTGTCTCTCTCTCTCTCTGTGTATGTGTGCATGCAGGTATGTATAATTTGATAAATAGATGATAGATTTTTGCTGTTCAGTAATTTTTAATCATGTCTGACTCTTCATATTCCC
Organism: Myrmecobius fasciatus; assembly: GCA_023553655.1. NCBI lineage: Eukaryota > Metazoa > Chordata > Mammalia > Dasyuromorphia > Myrmecobiidae > Myrmecobius > Myrmecobius fasciatus. The sequence continues at coordinate 274,680 of JAJPUD010002445.1, forward strand.
ATTTGGGCTTTTTTTTGGCAAAGATACTGGAATGGCTTGCTATTTCCTTTCCCAGCTTATTTTATAAATAACGAACTGAGGTAGATAGAGTTAAGTGACTTGCCCAGGAATACACAGCTAGAAAGTGTCTGAGGCCAGATTTAAACTCAGGAAGATGAGTGTTCCTGACTCTAGGATTGGCATTTTATTCATGGTGCCACCTAGTTGCTCATATATGTAGATATATATCTAGCTGAAGTTTAGATAAATAAGTAGACATGCAGACATATAGATGTATAAATATATTTGACATTACCAATTTAGGTCTTTGTTTTGCCTGACCATATTTATTACGAGTTTTATTTTAGACATAAAGAGTAATAATATAAGCAAATTAGAGGAACATAGGATAGTTTACCCCTCAATCTGTGGAGGAGGAAGGAATTTATGACCAAAGAAGAACTGGAACTCATTAATGAATAACAAATAGATAATTTTGATTATATTAAGTTAAAAAGTTTTTGTACAAACAAAACTAATACAGACAAGATTAGAAGGGAAGCAATAAATTAGGGAAACATTTTTACATTTAAGGGTTCTGATAAAGGCCTCATTTCTAAAATATATAGGGAGTTGGCTCAAATTTATAAGAATTCAAGCCATTCTCCAATTGATAAATGGTCAAAGGATATGAACAGACATTTTCAGAAAAAGAAATTGAAACTATTTCTAGTCATATGAAAAGATGCCCCAAATAACTATTGATCAGAGAAATGCAAATTAAGACAACTCTGAGGTACCACTACACACCTGTCAGATTGACTAAAATGACAGTAAAAGATAATGACGAATGTTGGAGGGGATGTGGGAAAACTGGGACACTGTTACATTGTTAGTGGAACTGTGAATGGATTCTGGAGAGCAATTTGGAACTATGTTCAAAAAGTTATTAAACTGTGCATACCCTTTGACCCAGCAGTGTTTCTAATGGGCTTATATCCCAAAGAGATCTTAAAGGAAGGAAAGGGCCCCACATGTACAAGAATGTTTGTGGAAGCCCTTTTTGTAGTGGCTAGAAACTGGAAACTGAATGGATGCCCATCAATTGGAGAATGGCTGAACAAATTATGGTATATGAATGCTATGGAATATTATTGTTCTGTGAGAAACGACCAGTAGGATGATTTCAGAGAGGCCTGGAGAGACTTGCATGGACTGATGCTGAGTGAAATGAGCAGAACCAGGAGATCATTGTACACAGCAACAGCAATATTATATGATGATCAATTCTGATGGACGTTTCAACAATGAGATGATTAAGGTCAGTTCCAATGAACTTGTGATGAAGAGAGCCATGTGCACCCAGGGAGAGGCCTATGGGATCTGAGTGTAGACTACAACATAGCATTTTCACTCTTTTTGTTGTTTACTTGAATTTTGTTTTCTTTCTCATTTTTTTCCTTTTTGATCTGATTTTTCTTGTGCAGAAAAATTATTGTATTATTTTATACAATTGTATAAATTTTTGTATTATTGTACAAAATATTATTGTACACTTGATTATTATATAAATATGTATACATATGTTGGATTTAACATATATTTAACATGTTTAATATATTTTGGATTACTTGTCATCTAGGGGAGGGGTGGGAGGAAGGAGGGGAAAATTTGGAACACAAGATTTTGTAAGAGTCAATGTTAAAAAATTATCCTTGCATGTGTTTTGAAAATAAAAAGCTTTAATTAAAAAAGAATTTTCTTTTGCAGAGAAGACGAAAAGAAAATAAACACTTGGTCTTTTAAAATTTAAAATGTAATGGATCAATGCTACAACAGTTCAGAATACAATGATGTTCTAGTTCCAATTTAGCTTATTTGTTAGATGCTCAAAGATATTTGGGAGTTTGTATTTGCAGTCAGGAGATGTCATTCATTTATAAAGGATGGAGAACTTTTGGTATATAAAATTCATCTCCTGATTGTTCTTGTATGCATTTTTTGTTTTTCATTTTCAATCATGCCTGGCTTTTCTTTTCTTAATCAATTGATGTGTGTAGATGAAGAGCTGCACAATATATGTCTTCACTAGAAGAGCCATTAAGTAGCCTCCTTATCTCATGGAAACTTTCTCCATTGATTTCTTTATAGAAATAGAAAGATCTGATGACCATGACCTGATCTTGAATCCATCCTTTATAATATTTGAGTAACAAATTGGGGTTTTTTACATCCTTTCTTTTTGAAGAGGATCAATGACTAGCCAAGACTGTAGTGGAGCCAGCTCATATGCTCACAAAATCTGATAGTTAAAATTTCAGTGTAAACATTTATACTTCAGAAATTGGCAAATTTACAAATCAGGGTTTGATTTATTGTTTTGTTGGTTGCTAGATTTAAGAAAATGATGGAGAACATTAATAATGCAGATTAGCTAAAACTCTGATGGAATCAAATGCCTTGAATGAGATCATAGTACGACTAAAATAAGACTATAATGTAAGAATGCTTATACCTCTCGAGTACAGAATATTATGAAATATCCAGGTAAAAAAAATAAAAGAGCAAAGTTATGTGAGTTTTCTGTGGTTTACCAACAACCACAAGGAATGGAAGATATTACAGCAGCAGAAATAGAGCATCTTTTAGCTGCTCGGATTAAAGATTGCAATAAGAAGCACCTTTCTGTCAGCAGAGCAATCATTCTCAGGAAAACTTCGAGTTTATTTAAGGCAGTAAAGGAAAATGGAAATGAAGTGGGTAGTGAAGAAACTTTTAATGCAAGCGTTGGCTGGATCGCTTGCTTTAAAAAATCAAGTTCAATTATATAATGTTAAAATTACCAGAAAAGCCAACTAAGACATATAAGGACATATAAGGCAGCTTGGTGACAGAATAGATAGAGCATCATGCCTGAGCCAGGAAGACTGGCTTCACTCGTTTTTTTCTAGCTGTGTGACCTTGGGCAAGCCATTTAACCACTGTTTGCCCCATTTTCTTCAACTATAAAATGATGGTAATAATAGCACCTACTTCCCAGGGTTGTTGAGAGGATTAAATTAGATAATAACTATAAAAGTGGTTAGCTAGCATCTGGCATATAGAATTTCTTTTTTATTTAGCTAATATTTTATTTTTCCCCATTTATGTGTAAAAAATTAACATTCTTTTTTAAAACACATAATTTGTATTCTATGAATGCTAGTTATTATTATTCTCTAAGGCATCTAGGAATGCAGTAGATAAGAGTGCTAACCCTGAAGTCAAGATGATTTGACTTCAAATCCAATCTAAATACTTACTAGCTATGTGATCCTGGGCAAGTCATTCAACCCTGTGTGTCTCAATTTCCTCATCTATAAAATGAACTGGAGAAGGAAATGGCAGACTACTTCTCTGCCAAGAAAACCCCAAAATGGTATTACAAAGAGTCAAACACGACTGAAAAAAATCAACAAAAACAAATTAGACAGCAAAGCAGTCTGAAATTTTAAAGAAAATAAAGAAGGCTGATAGATTGATTAACAAACTTTCAATGTAGATGGAACAGGATTATTCTGGAAAAGGGTGCCTTGTAGCACTTACCTTTCTAAGAGAAAAAAATTCAACCTGAATTTAAAGTATCTATGGATTGTTGAACACTTTTATTGGGAAGTAATGTAAAGGGGATTTAAAATTAAAGCCGCTGTTTGTTTATTAATCTCTAAATCCTTGGACTGTTACACTCATAGAGGTAGCTTCCAGTTCTTCTAATCATGTAGGAAAGCATGGGTGATGACAAATAGTTGTATGCTTCCCCACAACATTCATATAGAACTTTACAAATCAAATGAGAAAATGAGGAAAAACTTTTAAAAAAGGACAATTAAAAAAACCAAGATTATGAAAAAAGGCAACCAATTGGAAAAGGAGATCTAGAATATTTTTTTTAATTTAAATTTTTTATTTTATTTGCATAACATATGTGTGGGTAATTCTTCAACAATAACCCTTACATAGCTTTCCGTTACAAATTTTTCCCCCCAACTCCCCACCCCTCCCCTAGATGGCAGGATATCCACTACATGTTAATTATGTTAAAATATTGGCAAATCGAATATATGTATACATATTTCCAAACTTATCATTGGTGTGCAAGAAAAATCTTATCTACACAAACGATATATCAGATAAAGGAAACACAATGTAAGCAAACATCAATCAAGGAGTATGAGAATGTTATGTTGTGGTCCACATTTCGCATCCCTCTCTCTGGGTGTATATGGCTTTCTTCAGTGAACAATTGGAGGTGGTTTGAAACATTTCATTGTTGAAGAGAGCCATGTCCATCAGAATTGATCGTCATATAGTACTGTTGTTGCCGTGTATAATGAGGAGATCTAGAATCTTAAAGAAGAAAATGACTCCTTAAAAATCAGAATTTGGCAAGGGAAGCCAACAAACAAAGTTATGAGTACAAGAAATAATAAAAAAAAAGATAAAGAATGAAAACTAAAAGAGAATGTGAAACTTTTCATAGGAATAACAATTGACCTAGAGAACAGATCAAGAAGAGAAAGCATAAAAATCATCAAACTACCTGAAAGCTATGATCAAAAAAAGGAACTTTGATACAACATTACAAGAAATAACTAAAGAAAATTTATCTGAAGTGTTAGAATAAGAGGAGAAAGTAGAAATAGAAAAGGTCCACCAATCACTACTTGAAAGGAATCCTACAAGAAAAACCTATAGGAATGCCAAAACCAAATTCCACAACCCCTGCTCAAGGAGAAAATGTTACATGCAATAAGAAAAAAAAAAAAACAATTCAAATATAATGAAGCCACAATTAGAATCACACAAGACCTAGCAGCAATTACAATAAAAGATTGCAGGTCTTGGAACACTATATATCAAAGAGCAAAAGAACTGGGGTTGCAGCTGAAAATATGCGCAGCAAAGTTAAACCTAATCCTGAATGAAAAAAAAATGTATATTCAATGAATTGCCAGAGTTTCAGGATTTTGTTGTAAAAAAAAAACTGAACTCAAGAGAAAATTTGATATATAAGATTCAAGAGAAGTATAAATTAAACATTAAATACTAGTTACAAAGGACTCAATAAGGACAAACTATTTACTTTTCATACATGGAAATATAAACCATAAGTCTAAGATTGTCATTGGTAATTAAGTAATTCAAAACAAAAACTGAGGTGGAACTGACTATAATGTGATTCTAAAAAGCAAAACCACTTAGAAAAGGTAAAAAGAGTAATTATCTTATTAAAATGAGGTGCAAGGGGCAGCTAGGTGGTGTAGTGGATAGAGCACCAGCCCTGAAGTCAGGAGGACCTGAGTTCAAATCTGACCTCAGACACTTAACACTTCCTAGCTGTGTGATGCTGGGCAAGCCACTTGACCCCAATTGCCTCCGCAAAAAGAAAAAAAAATGAAAAATGAGATGCAAGAGGAAGAACTGAAAGAGAGGACTTAAGATGGGTGACGAGGACTGATAGTTCTAGAACTCTATTCTCATTGGGAACGGGTTAAAGAGGAAACTATATATTTGTATTTAGAAGAATATACAAGTCTTCTGAATTTATAAAGAAATATGAGAGTGAGGGAATAACATGGGAGGTATAAAAGGGTGTGTAAATTAACAGGAACGGGCCAAAGAAGGAATGACGTGTGTGTGTCTGTATTTGGAAGCTACAAAAATTGTCTAAATTCAGACAGAAAAAAAGAGGGCAAGAGGAAAGGGTGGGAAGGATAAAGGAACGATTCTTGGAGGGGGAAGGTAGGAAATAAGAGATATATGCAAACATAATAATAACAATCAAGAATAGAATTAAGTAAAAAAAGCAGGGATTGTAGTCATAATTTCAGACAAAGTTAAAGCTGAAATAAATCAAAAGAGAAAAAAAGGAAACTATACTATATGTCAGTCATATTAATCAGTATTGTTTTAGACTATTTAAAATAACTAATCAGTATAAGGTTGGGACATTGTTGTGGTGTAGAAAATGATGAGTTAGATTTAGGAAAATATGGAAGGGTAACCTTCAGAGAAACAGAGGACAAACCAGCACAGTATAACGTTACATAAATAAAAATGTCTGTGTGTGTATATATATATGTGTGTGTGTGTGTGTGTGTGTGTGTGTATATGTGTATCATTATAGATATCTATGTATATGTGTGTGTATAAATATATCCAAGCCTAATTATAGCCTTCTTGGGGGAGGGAAAGGAGCAAAGGAGGAGGAGGGGAAGAATAAATAAAAAGTGCACATCACACAAAAGAACACCAACAAAGAAGCAAAGAGAAGATGGACAGCTCTGAACAGCTCTGAACACAATGTATAGTAATTATCATATAGCCTTAGTGAAATGGAAATTTATTGCTTTATATTTTGAATCTTCTTGTGTTTGCTGTGCATGTGGCAATTTTTTCCCATGTTATATCTGTTTTAAATTAATTAAATTTTTTTAAAAAGAAAGCATGGGTGACCAGTTGATGAAAAATATTATAATGAAAATAATATTGCATTTAAAACATTGCTGATTTGAGATAATGTCCCCAGCCCATCCAGCTATACTTGGTTCACTATGCAGAATGTGAACATGTAAATTCCTCAAGATATATGTATAAAGATTAAAAAAAGAAGAAAATAGTTTAGATTATGCTGCTAAAAAATTTTAAAGACAATGACAGTATTTTAATTGTATCATTAGTGTAGCCTTGTCTTTAAATATAATATTCATTATTTTTAATTTTTTAATTTTAATTTTAGAATAAAATACTTTAAATATTTTAATACTTTTGCTTTCATATTAATAACTACTCTATTTCATAATAAATTAATCAGAAATGTTTTTTTCATATCCTTTGTTATTTTGTTAAATTAATAAGGATAGATTATTTTTTAACAATTTTGTTGTGTATTTCCATTGGACTGGAACAAATTACCATATTTTACATATAATTATAACTTTGAATAGTAGTTCTTCATGGAATTCATTATTTGTACTAATCAGGACTTATCTGTAAAATTAAATTTAAAAAAGGAAACTGGGAAAAATGTTGCTAATAATTCATGCACCAGTGTGAAGCCTTGCAGATAATAATCAGGATCTTGTCCCACCATTCTGCTTTTGGATTTATAGAAAAGTTACCCTCTCAAATACCTGCTCTCTTGGTATAACCATTTTGTTACTCATTATATTAATAGTAAGCTTTCTAACTCTCCTTTGATTCCATTGCCACTTTCATTGTAGTAGATTTCTTGCAGCCACATAAAGATTCCTCATCCCATTTCCACATGCTTTGATGTTAACCATTTCTCAGACTCTGTCCAGAGAAAAACCATTTTTGGTCAAATTCAACAAATTCAGTAGCAGCTATGAATTAGCAGTCTTTGCTGCTTCTCTGGAAATTAATGTCTGTTTGTTCCAGAAATATTTCTATAAGCACTTAAGCATATAGTAAGCATTTAATAAATGCTTTTTCATTCATTAATTCCTTCATTTATTTTTAAAAACTATTGTGTGCTCTGAAAATATCCATAGCAGAGTTCTTCATCCTTGTAGTGTGCCCTAAGTCCTCATTTGATAAAGTTTTTGAACCCCATCTCAGGAAAAAAATGTTTTTAAATGTATAAAATACAAAGGATTATAGAAAGGATCAATTATATTGAAATAGTTATTATTATCAATATTTATATCTATATCTATTTATCTATCCACAGTCATCCACCCAACTATTTATCCATCCATCCATCCATCTATCTATCTATCTGAACCCCATCTCAGAAAAAAATTTTTAAATGTAGAAAACAAAGGATTACAGAAAGAATCAGTTACATTGAAATAGTTATTATTATTTATATTTATAATTATATCCATCTATCCACAATCCATCCACCCATCTATCCATCCATCTACCTACCTATCTGAGCCCCATCTCAGAAAAATGTTTTTAAATGTATTAAAATACAAAGGATTACAGAAAAGCAATTATATTGAAATAGTTATTATCTATATATCTATCTCTTCATCTATCGACAATCCATCCATCAATCTATCCATCTATCTATGTCTGTCTATCTGTCTGTCTATCTATCTATCTATCTATCTATCTATCTATCTATCCATCTGTCTGTCTATCCATCTATTTGTCTATCTATCTTTGTCTGACTGTGTGTCTGTCTGTCTGTTTTTAAAAACAGTATTCACAGACCTCGGGTTCAGAACCCTTGATCTACAACATCGATCTTCATATTCCTCTTGGAATCAGGAACACTAATCATACCACGGTCACCTTAGGGGGATGAATCCTGTTTTTCATTGATATTACACAGGTTTTTCTTAGGCTGTGAGTTCATTTCTTTCACAGTCCATCTCAGGCTCCCAAATTGTCTGTGTTGCTTAGGTGCTAAATGCTTTAAATGCCTTTTCCTCTGTGAGCTGTGATTTCTGGACATCAGTCTCTTGCCGTGCCCACAATCACAGCTCTCTCCTCCATCGCCTTCACATCGTTATTGCTGCTGTGGCTGGGGTTTTGCTGGCTGGCCCCGTCCCAGCCAGGTTCAGTAGTTCCTCTGGTTTGCAGTTGCCCCTTTAAGGAACCAGGCCCAGACCTGCTGATGCTTCTGCAGAAGCTCCCCTGGGCCCAGAGGCAGGAGGACCGGAGCAGTGATGTCATCGGCAGCCTCCCCAGCCACAACGCAGGCTCCTTGAGCCGGAGAGATGATGATGCTGCAGGAGGGACAGCAGCCAGAGCCCAGAGCCTGGGCCTAGGAAGCACAGCCTGGGATAAGGCAAGTCAGTCAAGCAGCTCTTGAGAAGGGATGCTGCCCCCTCTTTCATCACAGGTACCACCATTTCCTCCTGCACCGACCACCTTCCCCCACCCCCACCCCAAGCTTCCCAGGATGCCAGGGGGAAGAAGGATGTCTCCTCGCTAGGCCCCTGAGCAGGAAGGAGCAGCCCACAAAGGGGGGGACTGGAGGTTTGGCAAGGGGAGATCTTAGTTCTTTGTTGGTTATTTCTAATGAATTTCATTGTCGGTTGGGAGATCTCCCAGCAGCCCTCTGCGAGCAGGGATATTCAGCTAGGAGAGACAAGGAGCCTTCTGGGGACAGTTATTTTTTACACGGGGAAATTAAAGCCACGGAGGATGGAGAAATAGAGGAAGGAGCTGGGGGAGAGGAGCTCTGCCCCACTGGGGGAGCAAGGAGTTTTCCCCCATTGCCTAGCTGCTTTTGAACCCTGTAACCTCAAGTTCACTCCAGCTTTGCTAGACAGGCAGGCAGACCTCCACCACTCCCCGCCTTTTGCCGGCATCTCAGACTGATCTTAGTAAATGTGGTCCAGTTTTAGAGATTCCTTGAATTAAGAATAGTAAAGCGGCTCGATTTTGACAGGTGGAAAAAGAGTGTGTCGGGGGTGGAGGTGCGTGTCCATCTGTGATTTTTCGAACATGCGGGTCTCCAAATTCAATATAACTTCCTCCCAAGTAGAAAGAGTGCCTTTAAAATATTTGCAATTTCCATGGCTATCTTTGTCTTCCTGTTGACCTCATTACTCAGCATTTATTGGGGAGGGAGAGAAAAAAGGGTACAAAGTGAAGTGCAAGACAGAAGGAAAGATCTCTAACCAGGAGACTCTCAGAACAAATTGATTGACATGCCTGGTTGACCTAGGGCAAGGGAAAGGGACGTTCCCAAAGGAGAAATAAATAACTGACCACAATCACCATTGCTGGAAATCTTACCTACAACTCTCTTTAGGGACCAGAGCTGGATGGGAAAGATTTCTTAGAAGAAGGAACTTTTGAATGAAGCCAGAGGAGAAGGAGTCAGTTTAAGTGTCAGGGAGAAATAACCAGTGATGGATACCATATGGGGGTATTCGAGAAGACAATGGGGGAAGAGATGGAGAAATGGAAACAAAATTTCCTTTCGGGGCAATTTTAAGCATTTTTAAAAAAAGACACAAGTATGACCCACTTCCATTAATATGATTTGAGATGCTGGTTTCCTCCAATAAATCTTAAGGCATTTCTTAAGCTTGATGATTTACTTATGCCAAGAAAGGGTTCTCCCCAAAGTGTCTGATCTCTTGGAGGCCGGAGGCTCCAGTGTGTTTCCTGTTAATTACGGAAAGGGATGTGCAATAATATTATTTCTAGGCTTGAAAAGAATTTTTCATAGGTTTTATCATTCATTCCTCACAAAAAGACCCTGTGAGGTCAGTGTTATTAGTAACCTCACTTGCCAGAGAAAGAAGGTGAGACTTAGAAAGTTGAAACCATCTGACCAGAATCAAATTGCTAAGGTGTATCCTGAGGCAGCCTTTGAACTCAGATCTACCTGCTATCGATTCCTGGTCTCTACACAATACCTGACCCTTTTCTGAGCATTCTGCAGTAACTTAATGAAGACAATCTGAAACAGGAGACAAAGGTTAATTTCTGATTTAAATTAATCAGTAGAATTCTGCTTAGGCTTTAAAAAAAATATCAGCGTAGTCTAGTTCTAATCTGATTAAAATTTTGATGGATTTCTACCCCTATGCCCACCCACTATTATATTCAGAATATGAAAAACTAGAGTTTTTTAAAGTAGATTTTCTCAGGTATAATTTTGGACTAGTGAGGGTGTTTTATTAGAATCATAGGGCATTATAGTCATCCTATCATAATAGGGCAGGCAAGTGGTATAGTGGTTAGATCACTGGATCCAGAATCAAGAACACCTGGATTCAAATCCAGTCTCAGACACATATGTGAACAAGTATCTTAACCTCAGATTCCTCACCTGCAAAATGGGAATGATAATAATAATAGCACTCATCTCCTAGGGTTGTTGTGAGGATCAAGAGAGATAATAACTGCAAAGTCCTTAGAACAGAGCAAGTACTATATAAATGTTAGTTATTATTATTTATCCCCAAGCAAGAAAAATAACCCAATAATAATAACTTTATTTTATCATAGGATCCTAGAATGAGAATTGGAAGATAACAATTCCAATTCCCTTCACTTTACAGTTCAGGAAACTGAGGGCGAGGGAGGTCTGTAATGAGAAGAGAGATATTCTGATTCCAAGGTCAGCTTCCTTTTTCACTTAGGTTTCATTTAAATTCTTCTCTATTAATATAAGGATTTGGTCTCTGAGTGTAAGTCTACTGAGTTTCTAAAAAGTTTAGCACAGACTATCACAGAATCTAATGACTATGGCATTGGAATAATAATAATGATAATAACTAGCATTTGTATATGATCTCATTTGACCCTCACAACAGCCCTGAGAGGGAGGCACTATTATTATCCTCATTTTATAGATGGGAAAACTGAAGTACACAAGGTGAAGTGACTTGGCCAGGGTCACACAGCTAGCAGATGTTTGAGGTAGGATTTGAATCTGTCTCCTCTTTATTCCAGAGATTATTTTCAGAGATTAAATGATTCTGACAATAAACTGAATCTTCAAAAGTTTGTACCTACTTTTAGAATTAAGATGAAAACAGATACTCTATTAGGCTGGGAGTTCCTTGAGGACAGTGATAGCTGGGTTTTTATTTTGGGTTTTTTAAATGCCTTTTTTTGTATCCCCAGAATTTAGCACTGTGCCTGGCACATAGTAGGTGCTTAATAGATGCTGGTTGACTGACCGATTGACTAACTTTGGAATAATTCACAATTATTCCCTTAAAGAAAGACAGGACTGGGCATAAAGGAAAGAGACATGGCCTTGGAGTCAGCAAGACATAAATTCAAGTCATGGTTGGAGGCCACACCAGCTCTGAAAAACTGGGTTGATCACTGGTCTCTCATTGCATTTTCAATAGCGAACAACTGAGTTTTGGATTAGAGAAAATAGGTTCAAGGCCTCATTCTGTCTCTTTATAACTCTATGATATTAGGTAACAGACTCAGTTTCCCCATCCAAGAAGTAAAAAGGTTGGACTTTGATTTCTGAAGTCCATTTTAGTTTTGCCTCGATGATCCCATCATCCTATAATCTCTATGAAACTTAAAACAAATCTCGTCTCTCCTGGTCTCAGTTGAGTCTCACATGAAACAAGGAGTTCAATTGACCCCTTCCAACTCTTATAAAACCATGAGGCTGTAAGTTACAGCAAGGGTTGAAATCTGTAAAGGCAGAGGAGCTTTCCACACTGGGAATAACCTATGCCAATGGAATCATTAGTCCAGACTTCAAAAAATGTTTTTAAAAGGTCAGTAAGCATATTAACTGTGCTGGATGCTCTGCTGTAACTTCAGGCCTCCTCCTCAGGAAGGACTATGAAGGAAATTTCTAAAATTGCTTAGATGCTGAACAGTTTTCTCTAAAGGGATAGGAGAGCAAATTTGAAGGATGCTACTCAGGCAGGGTAATGACTAGTAGATACAAAGCTTAGGTCAGAGTGGGATTTGAAATCAGGACCTCCTTTCAGGATTTGAATCCAGGATAATAATAGACGGCATTTTGTAGCATTTTATGGTTTGCAAAGTATTTTGCATATACTCTCTCATTTGACCTGTTCCTCTTCCTGAGGTCTAACTGTACTATTTATTTTTTGATCAGGTCTCAGTCTTAATAGTAACTCATACTTCTGAAGTCCTTTGTAAGCACTTTAAAGTGCTCACTCTTCCAGGGAAAATATTGATTAAAGAGACAAGAGCCTGACACAGAATGCCAGTGTGATTGATCCCCTTAGCAAATTTTTCTTCCTTTCCCCAGGTTTCATGGTGTCTAAGAAACAGAGCACTGGGGAGCACCATCTCACCTATGGTAGCAGTCCTTCCATAGTGTTGCAAGCATGGGTATTCTGGGAAATGTTTAACCACCAGCTTTTTGGGGGAGGGAGGAGAATTGTATATAAGATATGCAAGTTTAATAATCATCATTGATATTTTATCCATCACTTCCTTAAATTTAGACAATTGACCAAAAAATAAATCAAACCCTGATTTGTAGCATTTAGTGATTTCAGAGGTATAAATGTTCAAACTGAAAATTTAACAGTTGGTACACCCATGGCTAAAAGTAGGTTTTCAAGCAAGGTGTCAGACTAGACAATAAATCCATAAATTAAACAAATGCTTAAATTTCTTGGACTCCACATTTATTGTTCTTTTCTCTACATATTCCCCCATCTTAGGAGGTCATGGGGCCTAGGATCATAGATTTTAAATTTATTATGACCCCATGAAATTCATGCCCTCCAATGTGGCATGCCCAACTTCCAACAAGCTATCATTACTCTTTTTTACCTGATGAATGGGTAGGATGCTTGGGTCCTCTTTCACCTGCATTCCTGAGCAGTTCTCGGAAAAAGGTGAGGGCCTTGAGTTTTAGAGAAAGGCCTAGGTTCTCACATAGACATGTCTGATTGGTTTCACATCTGTGATGTCACAGTCAGTGAAGCCCTGGGGATTGGTCAGTGATTATACAGGTGTAAGGTTTAGAAGTTTCCAGGCATAGAAGATTCCAGAAAGGGGCAGGAGGAAGGGGAGATTAGGCAGGAGAAGGAGTGTGTCTATAGCAGAGAGCGCCTGCCGCCAATAAGCCTTATGGATTTCAGAGAGGCCCAGAGAATCAGAGAGGTGGTTTTGGACTATCCCACACAATTTTTTTTCCTACTAGAATCATCAGGAAATGTTGCTCAAGGATCACTGGGGGTAAGCTCAACCTGTGGACTTCCTCAGTCCCTTCTTTATACCCCCTCCCCACCACTTTATTTTACAATGCCTATAAGTGACTTGCCCAGGGTCACACAGCTAATAAGTGTTAAGTGTTTGAGCCGGATTTGAACTCAGGTCCTCCTGAATCCAGAGATGGTGCTCTATCTACTGGGCTATCTAGCTGCTCCAGGGTCACCATGTGGTTACAGAACTTCTAGATTTTCCTTCCTGGGTTGGGAATACACAACTAACAGTCATGGTGGACTCGGATATGAAATCAAGACATCAAAATGACCAACAAACTTGGAATTGCAGAATCTAAGTTTGAATATTGGCTCTGCCCTTGTAATCATGAACAGATTATGCCCTTTTCTAGGTTTCTGCTTCCATAAAATGAGGAGGCTAAGCTAATCATCTCTAAACTGGTCCCTAGAGCTTTGATTCCATGTAAATAATTTAAGCATCGAAAACTTTTGTGATTGAATTTATTACTAATTAAACATGGTTCTCATCATGACATAAATGATGCAAGAAATATGTTGTTAGTTTGGGGAACTCTTAGTGTAAGAATTCACTCCCATTGACCCAGGTCGTGATCCATCTGTGATTTAATAAATGAGTCTTGGGGGCAGCTAGGTGGTGCAGTGGATAGATAGAGCACCAGCCCTGAAGTCAGGAGGACCTGAAGTTCAAATCTGGTCTCAGACACTTAACATTCTCTAGCTGTGTGACCCTGGGCAAGTCACTTAACCCTAATTGCCTCAGAAAAAAACAAACAAATAAATAAGTCTTTATAACACAGTAAGTATAATAAATGCTAATTGATTAATAACAGGCTCACAATAATAAAATAATCCCTGTGCCAAGCTCTCTCTTGGTGGGGTACATGCAGAGGGAAGAAAGGAAGAATAAATGATGAATGATGAAATGAAGAGGAATCACTTGGCTAGATCTCATCTTCTTAAATTGTGGTTCACATCTTGTAACTGAATGTGGAGGTTGTAAAATTATGTTTTATTTGTATACCTATTTTATATACCACTATATCTGAGGTCACGTAAAAATTTTTCTGGTGAAAAGGGATCACAAGTGGAAAAAGTTTAAGAAGCATGGGACTAGATAGCCTCAAAACCTTGTAACTTGCCAGTTTTGGAGAGATACAACAGCACAACTCATTTATTAAACTTTTTTCTCAGTTGTCTTCCACATTCATTTTTTATAGAAGCATCAGAGGAAAAAATTAATAGATGAAATGGATTACAAATCAATGCAGAATAGAGGATTGAAGGGCTCACCTTGAATGCAGGAGCACCTGGCTTCAGTCCTGCCTCTGATTCTCACTAGTTGTAGGAAAATCATTTGGATCCCTGGCCCTCAGTTTCCTGATCTGTAAAATAGAAGGCTTGGC
>JAJPUD010002445.1:289753-322080 GCA_023553655.1 Myrmecobius fasciatus
TCTCTTGTTTTCTGACAGTTTTGCTCATGGGCAATGTTGATGAGAGAAGGATGACAAGGGCCCGATTCAACATGTCACTGTCATCTGGGAATTGCACAGAACCTCAGAGCAGAAAGGGATTTGGTCCATTCAATTGGTCCCTTAACTGAAAGGATCCCCCTCCCCAACAACAACCAGGCTCTGCTCAGACCACCTTCCCTCCTATGTACTACCCAGGTGGCTCAGTGCCATGCTTACCCCTCCAAGATAACCTGTAATTTGACCTGTCTGTCTGACATGAACAAATGATATTTTTTTTAATTGAAAGGAATGAATGAAACACCACAGGTAAATACCGGAAATCACTCAGACAAGTTACATTTAAATGTGAAAACATTTAAATGTTTTCATTTAGTTTCATTAAGTTCCTGCTGGCATGAGAATTTTCTTCATCAATCAGTCCATAAACAAGTATTAAGTATCTGCAGGACGTTGGCCACTATTCTAGACTAGTTCATGGGGATACACATATTAAAATAAAACAAGGAAAGAGGTAATACCTTGACAGATAAGTGAATATGCAGCAATGGGAGGTGACCCTAATAACTGGGAGGATCAAGAAAAATTTTTTGTAGGAGGCAGAAGTGAGGATGAGAAGCATTCCAAGCATAAGGGGACATAGAGAGCAAATAAATGAACTTTGGGGATCAGATTGCTGTGTTTAGAAAGTGATCCTCCAGCTCCAGAGCTCTCCAACCCTGAAAATTTTTTTTTTTTTGCTTTTTTTGCTAAGGCAATTGGGGTTAAGTGACTTGCCCAGGGTCACACAGCTAGGAAGTGTCTGAGACCAGATTTGAACTCAGGTCCTCCTGACTTCAGGGCTGGTGCTCTATCCACTGCGTCACCTAGCTGCCCCCAACCCTGAAATTTTCTTGGATGTACTTTGCACATATTTAAGAGTTGGAAGGGACCTCTAAGGCTGTTCGGTTCTACCTCCTTCATTCTATAGATGTGGATTCTGGGGCCAAGGGAGGAGGGGAAGTTTTTTTTAATTTAAATTTAATTTTTTAAAAGTTTTTTATTTGCAAAACATATGCATGGGTAATTTTTCAACATTGACCCTTGCAAAATTTTCTGTTGTAAATTTTTCCTTCCTTCCCCCCACCCCCTCCCCTAGATGACAGGTATTCCAATACATGTTAAATATGTTAAAACATATGATAAATCCAATATATGTATACATATTTATATAGTTGTCTTGCTGCATAAGAAAAATCAGATCTAGAAAGAAAAACACTGAGAAGGAAAACAAAATGCAAGCAAACACCAACAGAAAGCGTGAAAATGCTATGTTGTCATCTACACTTAGTTCCCACAGTCCTCTCTCTGGGTGTATATGGCTTTCTTCATCACTGAACAATTGGAACTGGTTTGAAACATTTCATTGTTGAAGAGAGTCATGTCCATCAGAACTGATCATCATGTAATATTGTTGTTGCCGTGTATAATGATCTCCTGGTTCTGCTCATTTCACTCAGCATCAGTTCATGCAAGTCTCTCCAGGCCTCTCTGAAATCGTCCTGCTGGTCGTTTCTTACAGAACAATAATATTTCATAACATTCATATGCCATAATTTATTCAGCCACTCTCCAATTAATGGGCATCCATTCAGCTTCCAGTTTCTAGACACTACAAAAAGGGCTGCCACAAACATTAGAGGGGAAGTTTCTTGTTCAGCATCACACAGACTGGGTCAGAAGTGGACGTATCTGTTGTTTCCCTCAAGAGAATGTGAATTTTGTCTTTGTCTCTTCCACATCTAGCACAGTGACTGGCACCCAAAAGGCATTTAAGAAATACTTATGGACTTATTGACAAATGGATAAATGTATAGATGAATGGAGGTAGGGAAAAATGGATGGATGGATGGATGGATGGATGGATGGATGGAGGCAAGGAGGAATGGATGGATGGACGGATGATGGATGAAAAGAGACAGGGAAGAATGGATAGTTGGATGGATAATGACAGGGAGAAATGGACTGATGAATGGAGGAAAGGAGGAATGGATGGGTGGGTAGATGGATGGATGAATGGATGGATGGAAGGATGGATGGATAGATATCAATGCACACATCTGACTTTTCTTTCCTACAGGAACGTCCACTGACCTTCCTTTCCTAGGATGATCCCTCCTACAACTGGGACCCCTCCTCCAAGTGAGGTTCTTTTCCCTACACTGACTTCTCAGGAATTCTGGAGGTCACAGGTTTCGGGGTACTCAGGAACTGTGACTCGGCACATCAGCCATCGGGCCAACAACTTTAAGAGACACCCTAAGAGGAGGAAACATATCCGCCCCTCTCCACCCCCACCTCCGAATACACCCTGTCCTATAGACCTGATTGACTTTGGGGACCTGCACCCCCAGAGGTCCTTCCGGGAGCTGCTATTCAATGGCTGCATCCTCTTTGGAATTGAGTTCAGTTATGCCATGGAGACAGCGTACGTGACCCCCGTACTGCTCCAGATGGGACTCCCCGATGAGCTCTACAGCATGGTCTGGTTCATCAGTCCAATTCTAGGTAACCATTAATTTCAAATATTCTTCTATTATCTTCTGGTCTTATACAATAATGACAATAACTAGCATATTTATACAGCACTTTAAAGATTGCAAAGCTCTTTGTGTATATTAATCAATAATCATTTATTAAGTATCTACCATGTGATAGCACAGCGATAAGCACTGGGGATACAAAAAGAGGCAAAAGATACTCCCTGCCCTCTAGGAGATTACAATCTAATGAGAGAGACAATATGGAAACAAATTTTGTGCACACACACACACACACACACACACACACATATATATATATATATAAAGAAGCTATATGCAAAGCAAACAAAAATAATTAATAGGAGGAAGGTCCTAGAGATTAAGGGGGATTGAGGAAGGCTTCCAGTAAAAGAAGAGATTATTGCTGTTACTTGAAGGATGCCAGGGGAATTAATGGTCAGCGGAGAAGGGAGTGTTCTCCAGGCATGGGAGAGAGCTGGAGAGAACAGAAGGTGAGAGACAAGAGTGTTCTTGTCCATGAAGTAGCCACGAGGCCGAGTGTGTGTTGGAGCATGTGTTGGAGAGGAAAATAAAGGAAGACCGCAAAGGAAGGAGGAATCCTGGTTGTAAAGGGCTTTAATTGCCAAAGCAAGAATTTTGTATTTGATTCTAGAGCTATAAGAAGCTGCTGGAGCTATTGAGTAGAAGGGTGGCCTGAGCTTTAGGGAAATCTCTTTAGTGATTGAATGGAGGATATATTGGATATATTGGAGTGGGGATGGACTGGGGAATGCAGCAGCTACTGCAGTAGGACAGGTGTGAAGTGATGAGGGTCTGCATCAGGGGGGAGTCAGGGTCAGAGATGAAAAGGGGAAGTATTTGAGAGCTTCTGCAAAAGGTAAAATTAGCAGACTTTGGCCACAGTTTGGATATGGGTTTGTGTGTGTGTGTGTGTTTGTGTGTGTATGTTTGTAAGGAAGAGACAGGACAGAGACAGACAGAGACAAAGACAAAAAGAGACAGACAGAGACAAAAAGGAGAGAGAGAGAGAGAGAGAGAGAGAGAGAGAGAGAGAGAGAAAGAGAGAGAGAGAGAGAGAAAGAGAGAGAGAAAGAGGGAGAGAGAGAGGAAGGGAAAGAGAGAGAGAGGGAGGGAGAGAGGGAGAAGGAGAGAGGAGACAGACACAGAAGAGACAGACGAGGAGAGAGAACAAGACAAAGACAGAAATTCAGAGACAGAGACAGAGACAAAGACAGAGAGGAGTCCAGGATGACTTCTTGCTTGTGAGCCTAAGAGACTGGGAGGATGGTGTCACCCACTTTGATCTTGATGACAGCCCAGTAAAACGGTGCTGTTATCATCTGTCTGTTACAGAAGAGTCAACTGCAGTTGAGATAAATTAAGTGACTTGCTCAGGACCACACAGTAAATATCTGAGATAGAATTTGAACTCAGATCTTCCTGACTCCAAGTTCAGTGCTCTATCCACTGGACTTCCCTAATTAACTGCTTTCATAGTTAACACTGCATTGTATATATGGGGTCATAGATAAATGAAATTTGCTAAATTTCTGTATTTATGTAGAGGGAGCTATGTCATTATTGATGAAAGAGTGGGAAAAATATTTGTCGTGGATGCAGGAGACTTGGGTTCAAATCTCAGTTGTGCTCCTAAACATCTTGGGGACCTTGAGCAGGTACCTTCCTTGCTTTGGGTCTCACTTTCTTCATCTGTAAAATGAGCAAGTTGGACCAAATAATCTTTAAAATGCTTTGAAGTGTATTAGAGAAGGAAATGGCCCCAGTATCTCTGCCAACAAAACCCCAAATGGAGTCATGAAGAATTTGGGCAAAAAATCGAAGGGGGAAATGATAGGGCTGTAAAAAAGTGATTGAACTATTAAAAAAAGAAAAAGAAAAAAAGAGGATCACTGACAGAAATGACTCAACAAAACCAAACTAAGTCGATAATGACTAGCTCCAGTTAACCTGGTGATCCTACTCTCAAAGATGAATGGGAAAGAGACCTTAGGGGACATCTGGTAAAGCCATGTTGATTTGACTCAGGCAGCAAAGTGGTACAATGGATAGAATGCTGGACTGGGGGGTCAGAAAGACATGAGTTCAACTCCTGCCTCAAATATTTACTGTGACCCCAGGCAAGTCACTTTCTCAGCCTCAGTTTCCTCACCTGTAAAAAAATGGAGATTCAAAATAGCACTACCTCCCAGGATTGTTGTGAAGATGAAATAAGATAATATTCCTAAAGCATTTTACAAACCTTAAAGTGCTATATAATTATTTCTAGTTATTATTCTTAACTCATCTTCATGAGTTCAAATCTGGCTTTAACTATTTACTAGCTGTGTGACCTTGGGTAAGTCACTTTACCCTGTTTGCCTTAGTTCCTCATCTGCAAAATGAGCTGGAGAAGGAAATTATAGAAAATTCTAGTATCTTTGCAAAGACAATTCTAAAAGAGATCCCAGGAGTTGGATATAACTGGAAAATGACTGAACAACAATAATGGAAATATTTAGACTTGGCAACAGATTGAAATGGGGATGACTCCTAGATGCAGGCTGGTGGTCTTCTAGGGAAGTTTGAGAGAGGAATTAGGGGAAAGCTAACAAGATCTGTTTTGAACTTGCTGAGTCTGAGTTGTCCATAGGACGTCCAAAATGTCCAAATAGTCAGATAGAGAGGCAAGACTGGAGGTCAGGAGAGAAGAGGACTAGATAAATAAGTCTGAGAATCATCAACATAAAAAGTTCTTTCTGTCTGAATTTCTTTGAGCTCTGATGTCATAGAACAAGACCTGGGAGTTCTGTTGAAGATGTAAGATCATTCAATTTGGGGCTGAAAAGGGCCTGATACAGTAACTAGTTTTATTGATGACAGCAGAAGCCTCATAGCAGGAGACAGATGTGGGACCTGAGAAAAAGGAAAGTAGTAAGAAAAAGCAGTAAAAGGCATTGTAAAGAACATTAGCTTTGAAATCACAGGTTCTGGGTAGCTAGGTGGTGCAGTGGATAAAGCACCAGCCCTGAAGTCAGGAGGACCTGAATTCAAATCTGGTCTCAAACACTTAATACTTCCTAGCTGTGTGACCCTGGGCAAGTCACTTAACCCCAATTGCCTCAGCAAAAAGCCAAAAAAAAAAAAAAAAAAACTCACAGGTTCTGTGTTCAAATTTTGACTCTGCTATTTACTGCCTACAGATGTCTGAGTTTAAGTTTCTCTTTTCTCAAATGAAGTAGTTAGTTAAGATGGTCTCTTGCAGCTCTATGTTTTAAGGCCCTTTCAGCTTTCAATTTGTATTACTTTGAATTAAGTTTTGTTTTGTCCACACTAGACCAGACAACTGCTATGCAATAGTCTTTTTAAAAGTATTTTAAAATTCTGAGCTTAACATCCGATAAAATGAATATCTCCACATACAAAGTAAAATAGGAAAAGGAGTTTGTACATAAAAGTATAAATTTCTATTAGGTATAGCTGGCTATCCTTTTATATAATAAATCCAATATAGTTTTATAACAAATGATTATATTGCATATAATCTGCATATAATATTACATATAATATAATATATGTAATAATGCAGTCGTAATATTATAATTATATGATATATGATAAGATTATTATGCAGTAGTAATATAATTATATAATATGTGCTAATAAGATCATTAGCATATATTATATAATTATATTACTGCATAACATATTATGATAGAAATAGATTATATACAATTAAATCATAATACATTAGAAATATATTACAACATATGACAATTATTTAATATATAGCTTCTATAATTGTGTCATATAATATATGATTAACATGATTATATATTATATACTTTATATAATTATATATAAATATAAGTTTATATAATAAATTCAATATAGTATTATATAATCAATAATAAATTCAACATGTCACTTTCAAAGCTGTCCTGCTTGTCTGTGTTTCCTTTCCTTCTATTTTCTCCTGTACTTTAACAAAAAGGAATTAAAGATTGCTTCAGTGACCCTCTTTTCTTTCTTTTTCTGTTTTTTATAGCTCAATCAATTTTTTACAGCCCTGTCATTTATCCCTCCAATCTTTTGCTCAAATTGAAAAGAAAATTAACAAATATACAGTCAATTAAAAAAACAATCAAGGAAAACAAATCCCCATATCCACTAGCCAATTCAATCCATTTGATTCTTCAAAGCACAACTAAGATGTAACCACCTACACCAAGGCTCTTCCTGATTCTACTCCACCCCCTTCTCACCTCCTATGATTAATCCAAAAATATATGTACCATTTTGCATCTTGAGTCCGTCTCTGCAGACAGCGGTGGGTGGTGAGCTGCACTGGACAAATTGTTGGTTGGTCATTGAATTAACAAACATATTGTTTTTAACATACAATCTTAAAGAGTTATCTAGGACACCAAGAGGCTAAATAATTAACCAGTGCCACCCAAACCATCTATGTCACAGGCAGCATTTGAACACTGTTCTCTCAGACTCTGGATTTAGTCCTCTGCCGGCTAGACCATACTCTCTTAAACTTGCTTACATTTTGGTTCATTTGGTCCTCAGGATGAACCAAAGGAGGGCTCTGCTTTGCTTTCTATTTTAAAGTACTCAGTTTAGACCAGAGAATGGATCACTAATTTAGGAGGCCTCATGGCCAGTAGCCATCTGAGACCGCTTTGAGAAGACAAAGCAATAGAGTGGAACGTTCTACCCGGCACTAAGTAATTCCTCGGAATCCTATGGACTGTCGCAGCTACTTAGTGGGGCTGCTGTCAGGAGTCTGAGGAAAAACTTTAAAGAAATTTGGAGAGAATCCTCTTTATTCGTGTTTTTTTACTGACTGACATCCCAGGTTTTCCTTTTATCCAACCTCTCAAAATAATAAAACTAATTAGCATAGAGAGCATTAAGATTTGCAAAGCATTTTACAAATATTATCTCATTTTATTTTTACTTCAATCCTGGGAGATAAGTATTAGTGTTATCCTCAGATGGGGAAAACCAAGGCAGGTTAATAGGCTTTTCTAGGGTCACATAGCTAGGAATTATCTGAGACAGGATTTGAACTCGGGTCTTTCTGACACAAGATCCAATGCTCCACTCCTTGTACTATCTGGGTGTCTCAAAATCACGTGACTCTTCTAAACACAACTCAGGTGTGACTTAGTACAGCAAGACCTTTCCTAATTCTATTTCACCCCTATCTGATCTCCTACAATTAATACTATTTCCTTCTTAAAATGACTTTGTGTTTAGCTTATTTATCTTTGCATGAATTTTTCCTCAGGAAAATATTTCAGGGCAGGTCCAAAAAGTTTTTGTGTCTCTGTCTCTTATTCTCTGTTTCAGTCTTTCTCCTTCTGTCTCTCTGTCTCTTTTTGCATCTCTCTTTTTCTGTTTCTGTGTGCCTCTCTCTTTTTTTCTCATCTCTGTCCCTCTCTCTCTCTGTGTCTCTGTCTCTATTTCTCTGTCTCTGTCTCTGTCTCACTCTCTCTCTGTCTCTGTCTCTCTGTCTGTCCTTCTCTGATTCTGTCTGTCTGTCTCTCTCTATCTGTCTCTCTCTCTCTCTCTTTCTTTCTCTCCATGTCCAGCTCTCCTCACTAGTTCTTCTGGATGCCAGATGTGAGCATGGTTGATAACCATGGTTACCTTTCTGTTGTAGGTTTCCTATTGCAGCCTTTGTTGGGTGCTTGGAGTGACAGATGCACTTCAAGATTTGGAAGGAGGCGGCCTTTCATCCTGGTGCTGGCTATAGGTTTGTGGTTTTGCTATTTTAAACACTGCCCTCTTCCCTGCCCCCAAGATCAGACCTTTTGATTTCAGAAGAGCCCAATCTGATGACTAAAGCAGCCTGACAGGGAATCTACACCTGCCTCACTCAGGGAATTTGATTTTTATGTCTTCATTTTTAGACACTTTCCTGGGCTGAGACATTAATCATCCTTGCCTCGTGAATGTAACTTGGGTTGGGCCACCTGTCTGATTCAGGACAAGAAAGGATTTTCCATCTCTTGGCTCTTAGGGTCTCCCACCTCCGCTGGCAAAGCCATTTCTTGCATGAGGTGACATTCTAAGTCACATACAATTCCAAATGGCTGCACTTGGCACTCCCCAAGGGCATGTTGCTGGACCAACAACAGCCTGGGGCTTGGGTTATAGCACAAAGTGGCCTGTTTGTGGCATTTCCTTGACTCATTAGGTTCTTTTCTTCCCTCTCCCATCCTAGGTGCACTCCTGGGGCTTTCACTTTTACTGAATGGGAGAGACATTGGCCTAGCTCTGGCAGACACTGTCAGTAATCATAAATGGGGCATCATTCTGACTATATGTGGAGTGGTGCTCATGGATTTCAGTGCTGACTCAGCAGACAATCCGAGCCATGCCTACATGATGGATGTATGCAGTCCTGTGGATCAAGACAGAGGACTCAACATCCATGCCCTCTTAGCAGGTACTGTATTGCTCTCCAAAGGCCAAAATGGCCTTGGTCAACATGGCACCATGGTCCTTACACATTGAATGTCATTTCATTGAATTAGCTTCTTATATAACAAAACTTCCTGACCCTTAAAACTATTTTAAACTTGAATGAGGTAAGAGGTAATGGGATCCCTCTTCACTGCAGGGGAAAGGTAGGGCTTTCAAGCAAAAGTTGGATGGTCATTTGTTTGAGGAATTGTAGAGAACAGTCTGTTGTGGGTGCCCATTGGATAGTTGGCCTCTGATAGACTATGATTATGTCGAAGTTGGGGATGAAAAAAATATTTCTTTGTAGACTGGTGGAGATGAATGGTGATTGGCACCAATGGAAGGAGCTACCTTACAGATTAGAAAAGAGATTAATCCAAGTGGAAAAACAAAGTTCTCATAGCAATTGAGTTATATGAATGCCCCAGAAGAGTGAGACCATTTACACATTCATAGGTCATGGGATCATAGGCTAAATTTTGGAAGATGGCTAAGAAGACATTAAGTCCAACCCTCTGGTCTTACAGAAGAAGAATCCCAAATTGATTAGCCCACAGTCAAAGAGGATTTCAATTCAATATTCTGATTCTAGCACTCTTTTTTCAGTCAAGGAAAAGAATTAGCAACATGGCTTATTTTGATATGTGTACATTTTTAATGGCAGTACAACCCAGTGGATAGAGCCTCAAAATTAGGAAAATCTGGGCTCTGGAAGATCCTGGAGAAGCCCTTCAACCTGACTCAATGTCTCCAGACACTCTCTCAATCAGAAAGTCATGAAACAGGTGCTGATCAGCTTGGGGGGGAGGGTTTCCTTGCAGGGAGGAAATGCCAATAAAATAAAAGTTTTGGACCAGAAAAAGAATGTTCAAATGAGACACAGCAGATGCTTAGAAGCCTCACTTTGCATTCGGGAGGATCTGGATTTAAGATCTGCTTCTGATATGTGCAGGACCAGAGGGAGTGTCAACATTGCTAATTTCTGATATTGACAAAATCATAGTTTTGGACCAAAAGAAAAATACTTTTAAGGTGAAAAGTATTAGAAATAAAACAAACAAAAAATAAGAGAGTTATTATGTACAAAATAAATACAAGGTAATTTGGGGGAATGGGAAGGTCCTAATCAATGGGTGTGTACAGGAAGGTGCTGCTTGAATCAAGATTTGAAAGAAATTTGGGATTTCCAAAGACATACAGCAAGAGTAGAAACCGGGGAAGGAAGAGTTTATCTAGGGAAGCTTTATCACAAGAACAGAGAGTGCAGTGTTCTTGCTCTTTCTAGAAGAAATGACAGTGCTGATTTGATTATTGTTTTTAAAGCAAGAGATGAGAAGGGAGCAAGGAGGTGTCTTCCCATGACAGAATGGAGGATGGTATGTCCCAAGATGTCCTGGATGGATGAATGGTTATGAAGCATGGTCTGGGGCAAGTTTATATTTATAGTCTTTTAGATGATTTTGCATTCACTCAGTAACCAGTTCAGTTCAGCCTGAGGGGAGATCTGAGCTGAACAAAGAAAAGAGGCATGGTCTCCTGCCCATTAGGTGGGCTATGCTATGTAGGAGAGCAGGGGTAGCGGAAGGTTAGCATGATGTATAAAAATATCCAGGTTGGGTGGGTGATTACAGTTAGTACTGATATTAAGGGCTAACATGAAAAATATTAAATCACAGAATTTTAGGTTGGAAAGGACTCAAGAGGCCATTTAGTCTACCTCTTAGCTGAAGAATTTCTTCCGCTACATGCCTGACTTTTATAGATAGATAGATATAGAATATACATATATATGTACATATAGATATATAGAGATATAGATACATACATACATATACCTTGGAATAATACCAATTATTTGTTATGACATAGAAAACTAGTAAGCTTTCTAACCTTTACATCAATCCAGGTAGAAGGGGCACAAAAATATAGATGAGAATGTAGTTGTAGTTCTTGATAAGTTTTATGAGATTGGACTAATACTAGCAAGTGTGCTTTCCAGGTGAAAGGGGCGTGTGTGTGTATGTGTGTGTGTGTGTGTGTGTGTGTGTGTGTGTGTGTATCTATATCTCAACACTATATTCTGTATTTCAAGTACAACTCTGCTGAAACAATTTTGTTTAATATCATTCTATATCCAGGTCATTACTAATGTCCAAACTGCCTCCCTTTCTCCTCATGCCCTTCAATATGTGTCTCCCCCTAGATGATCTGAAGGAAAATTTATAGAAATCCTTCATAGGAAAAATATTATATTGTATTAAAATACAGTTTAGGATTAATGAAAACTTTGTCAAGTGATTTAATAGGTTTGGTATATTGAGCTGAATTGGAGCCCATAGGGGAGACAAATCCTACTGTTCAAACATATTTGAGTCTTCAGCCCAATCAATAACCAGAAAACTATGCAGTTTAACAAAGCTTTCTAACAATGAGGTGGTCCAATCTGAAATTGGAACTTCACTCTGCTGATCAATTGGCCACTGGATAGTCTGATTCTCTTAGCAATAGCCATTACAGAATAAATAAAAATCTATATACCGATTCTTCTAATATAACTGTATTTCTCACCTGGAGAGCACACTGGCTATTATTTGTTTAATCCCACAAAGTTTATCAAGAACTATATTACATTCTCATCTATAGTTTTGTATCCCTTCTACCTGAATAGATACAAAGGTTAAAAAGCTTACTACTTTTCTATATCAAAGATGCCAAATAATTGGTGTTATTCCAAGAGAATTTACTATAAATTAATCAAACACATCATTCAGTCTCACACGCACACTTCCCGGGATTCCTGAGTCGAGCCCCAGACTTGCTTCCTGGGGCCATAGGCATGGAAAGTGCATTGTGAGTACTTAACATTGCCAACCTAAAAACTTCTGAGTAAAACTTTTATAGACAAATGTTAAAAGAAATTCTTGATTAATGAGTCAGGTCACCAGGTATAGCCCTCAGCTGGTCATTCAAGAAATTCTGGACCTGAGAGCATTGTTCTGTCCAATTGGAAAATCTGAGCATGTTAAGCAATATTATTAGTGAAGAGAAAGGAGTTCTCATGTATTTTCCGAGTGCAGAAGTGGTTTGGAGCCTTTCCAAACCCACCTGGGACTAATTCAGTTAGGTTCCTGTCATAAGGACAGTGGTTTTTCTAATTGTATCATATAGTGGTCTCTAGGTCTTCAGCTGAATTCCAGACTGAAACTGTATTGTTAGCTTTATCCCAATTATATATCATTTATTGTTCCTAGTCAAAATTGGCTCTCAGGAACAAGTTGTGTCCATTGAAAAAGCAGTCATTAGAGTAAGAATATTGGAAAGCAATAGCTTGTTAAAGAGTCACTTTTACAACCTGTAGCAGCTGTCTTCTTCTGTCTACTTCTTTGCCCATTTTAGAGTCTGTAATAAGACAGATAGCATATGGTTGTTCTCTCACTCAGATCACCATTACCAGGAACTATGTTTATATGTTGTTAGTTTACAAACAATATAACAATAACAATATAGTATAAGGGTCGGTGGAAATAATTTATACATTTTGTACTTCATTGTACACACTTACCAAAACCTTCATTAAGAATACATTTGTGGCCATTGAGGTAGGAGGAACAGGTATAAAAACATGGCAATAAGTGCATCTGGTTATTCCATACATCACATGTTCCCAGCTAAAGCTTCACTGTTTCTTCCAGAAATTAAGATAGTATCTTTTGTTCTGAGGATGGTAGACATTCTACCTCAAGATACAGTTTCTCTTCTCTGGAGTGACACATCCCTTTCTTTGGACAGGAAAGAAATGATTAGCACAGTTACCCTCCCTTTTGCCTCAAATACCATGGGATCAAAAGTTCCTTTTCAGGAGAATATACATGATTAATATTTTTTTCAAAATTTTTTAATTTTCAGGTCTAAATTCTCTCCCTCCTCTACCACTTTCCCCATCTGTTGAGAAGAAAGAAAAAAATACTCCTACATGTGAAGTAAAATAAAATGTATTTTTAACTCAGATGGAAGATCTTAGCTTTCAATGGCTATTGGATATCTGTCGGTCACAAAATGTAGACACAAAAGCCTTCTGATAGTTTCTTTGTGACTACTTTGGCATCATTTTAGCTGTAGGTTAATTTCATCTTTTAAAAAAACCACATCATGTGTCATATAATAAGAACTTATTAATTATTAGCACACTTAAGCCTTTGAATAAACCAATTTGCATAATAACAAAAGAAAAAGATCCATCATGAACATTGCTCTCATTTTAATAGCTAGTACATGTATAGAGCTTTAAAATTTGTAAAGTTTTTTTACATACATATCATTCTATTTATAACAATATCATGAAGTAGGCAGCTATGTAGTTCAGTGGTTAGAGCACTGGGACTGGAGTCAAGAAGACCTGAATTTAAATCCAGCTTCAGACACTTAACTAGCTGTGTGAACCTCTGCCTTACCTCAGTTTCCTCCACTGTAATAGCACCTACTCTCCCAAGATTGTTGTGAGGATATTTATAAAGTGTTAAACACAATTACTAGCACAGCACATAGTAGGCATTTAATAAGTGCTTGTTCCTATTCCCAGAGATTCTAATATTATATGCATTTCACAGATAAGGAAGCTGGGAGCAGCTAGTAAGTGTCTGTTCTGTGTCAAAATTGGAAATTAAAACCCCTCGACTCCAAATCTAATATTCTAATTAATGTATCATCTAGCTGCCTTTTTGTCCTGATCTAATTTCCCAATATCACATGATGAGTTCATTTTTCATAACTATTATTGTTACTATATCTTCCCAGTAAATTATTATAGATCAATCTTGTCCAATTCTTTGTGATTCCAATTGGGGTTTCCCTTCCCCTTCCCTTGTCTCATCTCTTCCTTCCCCTCCCTTCCCTTCTCTCCTCTCCTCAACTCTCCTGTCCTCTCCCTTTCTTGGGAAGGAAAGAGATTTAAATGCTATTTCTCTCATAGGTCTTGGAGGAGGATTTGGATATGTCGTTGGAGGAATAAACTGGGACAAGACTAGTTTTGGCAGAGCCCTGGGTGGTCAGCTGCGAGTCATTTATGTCTTTACTTCTGTCACCTTGAGTATCACCACAGTGCTGACGCTCATCAGCATTCCAGAGAGGCCCCTGCAGCCCTTTAGCAAGAAGAAAACTGTGATGAAGAGTCCAAGCCTTCCTCTTCCTCCTTCTCCCCCCGTCTTATTTGAGGAGGGCACAACTGACAATGCTGGCTCCCAGAATGCCACTCACTTATATGCAAGTTTTACCAGCCCTATTTCTCCTCTCAGCCCTCTCACACCCAAATATGGCAGCTTCATCAGCCGGGACAATTCTCTGACTGGGATTAATGAGTTTGCATCTTCCTTTGGAACTTCCAATATTGACAGTGTGCTCATAGACTGCTTTACTGCAGGACACGATAACTACTTGGCCCTCCCTGCTAGCTTACCCAGGCAGACCATCAGTGTCAGCTTCCCAAGGGCCCCTGATGGCTTCTACTGTCAAGAAAATGGAATTCTGGAGAGAGGGGCAGTCTCAGTGACTCATGGGCCAGAAGGAGACACGTTAAGGGTAGGTTCTTTGGATGCTCCAAAGCCTCGATCGTCTGGGATTCTGAAAAGGCCTCAGACATTGGCCATCCCAGATGCTGTAATAGGAAGTTGTCCAGAAAGTAGCAGGAGAAGGAATGTGACCTTCAGTCAACAGGTAAGAGCAAATAAAGGGAGGGAAGAGGAAGATCTGACAGCACTTGCTAGTGAAGATGATATGCTTAGAGCAATTATTTAGGAATCACTGAAGATGAAGCATGATGGAACTTGAAAAGGGGAACATTAGGCTTTGATGTCAGGAAAAATTAGTGT
Organism: Myrmecobius fasciatus; assembly: GCA_023553655.1. Lineage (NCBI taxonomy): Eukaryota > Metazoa > Chordata > Mammalia > Dasyuromorphia > Myrmecobiidae > Myrmecobius > Myrmecobius fasciatus. The sequence continues at coordinate 304,659 of JAJPUD010002445.1, forward strand.
TGAAGGGATGGCCTTAAGAAGAAATGGGTTCCCCTCACTAGACACTTCAAGCAGAGGCTGTAGGGCCATTTGTCAGGCATGTTATAGTGGGAATTCACTTTTTAGGGCTGGGTGGGACTAGATAGTGCTGAGTTCCTTCTACTTCTACTATTTTCTGATGCTATGAAATAGCATAGGCTGCTTCAATGGGTAGTGAGGCTCTTCTTCCCTGCCAGTCCTTGAGAGGAAAGTTTGGTTAGTTAACTGTTTGTTGGCATATTGGAGAGGGCAGAACAAAAATGAGATTAAAGCAAAGGGGGCACTGAAATTTGTGGGATGTGAAAATCAGTGCCCTCCAGAAGCAGCTAAAAAGAGTGATGTTTAAAGCACCTACTTACTTTTTTTTCAATTAAAAATCAATTTTCTCTCCCATCTTCTATCATTGGGAAAATTAAACCAAACCTTTATGATAAATATGTATAGTCAAGCCAAACAAATCCTTGTATTGGCCATGTCCCCAAAGTCATGTGTGTGTGTGTATGTATGTATGTATGTATATATATGTATATATATGCACATATATATACATATATATATATATAGAGAGAGAGAGAGAGAGAGATTTCACTCTCAACTTTGAGATCATGACCTCAGTCAGGAAGTGGGTAGGATGCTTAATTGTTATAGCATCTAGTTAGCAGAGATAATGAGTTAAAATAGGAAACTAGAATCACTAATTCCTGATCAGGGCTTAACTGAAATTGTTTTAATATTTTTGGGTCATGAATAAAAAATCAATCTCAGAGCTAGTCAATTTCACTCTGCTTATCCCAGTCACCAAAATGTCTAGTGATGGCTTTGGGAGAGGGAATTTTTGTTCCAAAGGGTTGGACCCCGTGACCTTTGAGTTCTTTTCAAATTCTGAGATCCTCTTTGAGTTCATGAAATGGCAACTTCCTTATTCTAAGTAGATATGATATAATTACATGTAACTAAAAGGAAAGTCTTGAAAATGCGAAAATCCTAAACTCAACATTTGTCTAGAGGTAAATTAGCTTTCTTATCAGGCTGACTGGATGACCAAAATTAATACAATTCAGCAAATATTGATTATAAGCCTACTATAAGCAAGTTGTTATGCTCTAGGGAAACAGGTGAGAATGAAACAGTCCCTGTCTTCAGAGCTTGAGCATTCTACTAGAGAATACAATACATGAAGGGGTAAATTAAAAGGTGATTCAAAGTAACTTCATAAGGGAGACAGGGCCAATAACCAAGAGCTTTGGAGGAAGCTTAGGATACTACTGGAGAGGAGGGGAAGAATGACTAGCTTGGAGAGGTCGCTTACATGGAGACACAGAGGCAGGAGATGTCATATCATGGGTAGGGATGGCTAGCAGTTAAAGAGTTTGTGGAGGTAAAAAAATATGGGATTAGGATGGGATTATGTTTTCAATGCCAAGAGAAAAAAATGTATACTCTTCTCTGTGGGGCTATAGGGAACCACTGAAGTGTTTTTGAGAGTAGATATTGGTGACCTGATCAGGTATATCTCTTAGTAATATTAATATTGGCATATATTGGTGAGGGAAGAGTCTGGGAGCTGAATTAGTAGTTTATGATAAATAAAATGAGATAAAATTTAAGCATTTTACAAATTCTGAAGTCCTATAAAAATGTTTATTATTATTGCTAACTATTCAAGTGAGAGGTGATAAGGGCCTAAATTGGATAGGGACATTGTGAATGGAGGAAGGATGGAGAGATGGGGAGGGAGGGGGAGCAATACAATGACTTATTTGATTGGGATGTGGAAGGAGAGGAAAGAGTTGAGGATCAGAACAGAGTTAGAAAGTGGCAGGAAGGATGATGGCATCTTAACAGAAATGGGAGCTTTGGTTAAATTTGAGAGAAATATGATTCTTTAAAATATGATGAGTTTGAGATGCCTATGGCGCATCCAATGGAGATATTCAGCAGGTAGTTGCTGATAAGGGCCTATGGCTCAAAAGAGAAAGTGGGACTGTATTTAGGTGTCATCTTAAAGGAGATAATCATGAAACCTATGAGATGTGATTAGGACACTGTAGGCGAGGTAGAGATAGAATTATCTGGGGCAAAGCTATCATCCTTTAAAATGTGGGCATATTTGAAGGAAATATACCCTAAAAAAGTTGAGTTTGTCATGGAATGTTATAGGTGTTTCATTTATTTTTTGAACTGACCATCAATCTTGATTATCATACATTTGGCTTGGTGTTTGTATTTCATTTTTGAAGAGGACTAATGATACCACAAGAGTTTGGAAAATGAAATAAATCCAAGAGGTTAAAAACTAAGAATACGTATAAAGACTGAAAGAGTCATTTGTTTATCTCAAATATCTACCATTAATCCTCTGAAGAAAATGAGTAATGTTTGGAAGGGCGGTAAGTTGAGGTCTTGTTCCAGGAAGATAAAGCAACCTTCAGAAAAGCTATAGAGCTGTAGACCTTTATTTAGAGATCTGTCAGTTAGGTGACAAGAACAAAAACAAAATCCTGGGTTTTATTTTGCCTGTGATTGGATATGACCATGAGCAAGTACCCCAAAAGGTCGTTTTACGACTTGTAGGGTGGGGTTAAAACATTGATGCAGGTGAAAGATGAAGTTGATTTAATTCAAGTCAATTCAATGAGCATTTAATTATTGCCTACTGTGTGCAAAGTACTGTGCCAGCTCCAAAACCAAAATGAAATAGTCATAGTTTCAGAGATGGAAAATATCTTAGAATAATAGGAGTAGCACTGGAAGAGATCTTAGAGATTATCAAGTCCAACCCATATAATTTGAAGATGAGGAAACTGAGGTTTAAAGATGTTTATGACTTGTCTGAGTGTCAACAATGACTGAGCCAGAATTTTTACCCAGATCCTCTAACTTCCAGTCTGCAGCTTTGTCTACTACACCTCATGGTCTTCATGTTTCTACCTGAAGAAGCTAACATGCTCCTGGGGGACTTGCATGACTGATTAAATACAAAGTAATTTTAGGGAAAGTGGGAGCAGAACACCAAGCCCTTGTACTATCATTGATGCTCTTTGAAAACAAAATACAAGCAACAAGCCAAATAGTTTCCATGTAGGAGGCTCCTTGAGCCTTAAAAAAGTTAGAATTTTGGGGCAGCTAGTTGGTGTAGTGGATAGAACACCAGCCCTGAAGTGAGGAGGACCTGAGTTCAAATCTGGCCTCATACACTTAACACTTCCTGTCTATGTGATCCTGGGCAAGCCATTTAACGCCAATTGCCTCAGGAAAAAAAAAAGTTCCCAAGAGGAAGAAGAATATTCCAAACATGGGAGACATTCTAAGCAAAAGTCCAGAAGTGAGGGATGGAAAGTGGCCAGATTTGAACTAAGATTTTTCAATATTAGCTGTGTGACCCTGGGCAAGTCATTTAATGTTTTTACTTCATTTTCCTCATCTGTAAAATGGGAATTAAAAAAAAAAAACCTAACTTCCAGGATTGTTCTAAAGATTAAGTGAAATATTTGCAAAATGATTAGTGATGTGCCTGATGCTTATTAGTGCTATGTAAATGTCACCTATGAACAACACAATAACAACAACGATAATCATTATTACAACAATAATAATAACAGTTATTATTTTCAGGACAGCTAGATGGTGCAGTGGATAAGCACCAGTCTTGGAGTCAGAATGACCTGAGTTCACATGTGACTTCAGACTCTTTAATATTACTAGCTACTACTTGGAGAAATCACTTAACCCCAATTGCCTCAAAACAACAACAACAAAACCTCCAATAATTATTATTGTCCTCATCATCTCACAGTCACTAAACTTCAGATTTGGAAGGTACCTCAGTGGACATCCTTACCTGTTAAAGATGTCCCTCTGCTACTTTTCCAACGAGCAGTTGTCCAACTTCTGCTTGGAGCCCTCCAGTGAGGGAAACTCCCTGGCTCCACTGTGGGTAGGTCCAGTTGGTAGACAGCTTCTTCCCTTATAACAAAAGCCTAAATTGTTCTCTTTGCATTTATTTCTCTCTCCCCTCCCCTATTAGAGCACCTAAATTAATCTTCAGAATTTAAATTCTTTCCTGTGACAACATTAAAAATTTTTTTAAATTCAGCTAAGTGGTATGGAGGATACCATGCCAAGCCTGGAGCTACAAAGACCCTGGGGAAGTTGCTTACCCCTGTTTGCCTTAATTTCCTTATCTGTAAAATTAGCTAGAAAATGAATAGCAAATCATTAAATGTGTGACCCTGGGCTAGTCACTTTATCCTGTCTGCCTCAGTTTTCTCATGTGTAAAATGAGCTGGAGAAGGAAATGGCAAACCACTTCACTATCTCTGCCAAGAACACTCTAAATGGTCATGAAGAGCTGCACATGACTGAAATGACTGGATGACAACAACAACCTGGTGGTTCTCCCCTCAAGGCTTAACATCCCCAGTTCCTTCAACTGATTTTTATATGGCATAGAATCCAGTCTCTTCACCATGATGATGACTTACAATGTCTCTCTTCCTTCTTGATTTTCTGTAATCCTCAAGGTCACTTAACCTGAAAATCTGAGTCCAAATTCTAGCTCTCCTATTTATAGGCAGTGTGACCTTGAATAATTCACTTTGTTTCCTCTTCTGTAAAATGATGGGTTTATAACTAGCTGGACACTGGGGTCCCTTCCAATTCTAAATCCTTCTATATTAAGGTTTTGTAGTTTTCCAACTATCAAAAGATAACTGGGCTGAGGGTAGAGGGCATTGTGAGCCATCACCTGGCCTCCATTTTCTCATCTTCAATCTGTTTGCTCCAAATCTTGGAAACTGTAAGCAATAAGTTCACAGGATTAAAGTATCCTGTATCCCTCCCACACACAGCAAGGAAGCTTTGACCTGCTCTCTTTCTTACTTGAGTTGGCTGATTCTTCCTTGGCTAGCTCCACTCTTGTGGGAGCTGAAAACTCCCACGCTCAAGTGGTCCACTAGCCTTTGCCTCCATGGAAACAGGGACTCCAGGCACTTTGCTCATTCTTGATCCTCATCCTTTATTTTCTCCTGATTTACTTCAGATTTGTCAATCTTTTTGCTGTGATGATTGACAGTTGTCACTAGCTTGATTTTTGTGCTTTTATCCTTCTTTACAGGTTGCTAATATTTTACTCAATGGTGTCAAATATGAGAGTGAATTGAATGGCTCTGGGGAGGTCTCCGAGCAGTCACTTTCCATGCGGCGTCTCTGTTCTACCATCTGCCATATGCCGAAAGCTCTTAGAAATCTCTGTATCAACCATTTCCTGGGTAAGTGCTAATGATATCATGACTAAGGAAGAAAGGGAAAGTCCTAACAACAAAAATGATGTTTAAGGAGGTTCTCCCATGGAAAGTCCTACCATTAAAATTATTCTTTTGAGCTCATGGAATTTGGATCTGGAAGAAACTTCAGAAGTTCATAGATTTTGAGCTAGAAAGACCTCAGAGGCCATCTGATTCAATCTCATTTGACAGATGAAGAACGTACTTTGTGCAGAGGTATACAGGTAACACAGGTAACTTTTTGTACAGTTGGGATTTGAATCCAGGTCTTCTGGTTTTGAATAGAGCATTCCTAAGGCACAGTCTCTAGAAAGTCATTGTTGCTTGGCAAGATAATGAAAAAATTAAGAAGAGAGCGAGTATGAAATCAATACAACTCTATCTTCAGTTCTCCTGCACCTTCTAAGTCTCCAAGAGGAGACTGTTCCCAAGCTGATTAGTAGAACATGTAGGAATCAATGATAATTGTTTATTTTTCACTTTTGCTTTGCGACAAAACGATACTAAACAATTATAGATGGGCAAGGGAGCTATGGCTTTAGTTTGTGACAATGCAGGTAGGTACCCAAGACATTCAAGATAAAAAGTTACACAAATGGACCTTTTGGCAATTTACAGAATAAAATAGTTAAATACCATCTAATCATCTCTCTGATACTTGCTTCCTATATGACTTTAGGCAATCATTTAATAAGAGCAGCATTTATATAGCCCTATAAGGATTGAAAAGGGTTTTACATGTGTTGTTTAATTTGTCCTTTACAACAATCCTATGAGGCAGGAGTTTTTATATTTTTTTAATAATTGAGGAAATTGAGGCAGACACAAGTGAAGTGACTTGCCCAGAGTCACACAGCTAGAAAATGTCTGAGGCTGGATTTGAATTCTGTCTTCCTGACTCCTGGTTCTTTTCCACCGAGGTATTGTCAGTTGCATAGCATTTGAAGATTTTTAATTTTTAAGAATCTCAAGAGTTGGAAAGGATATTAAAAGTCCTTTCGTCCAAGCCACACAACCTCTTTGTATCATCCTAGACAAGTGATCACATGCCCTTTATTCAAAACTGCCAGGGAATTGGACCCTAGTACTTTATATTCAGGAAGTCCATTCCCCTTTCTGATAGCTCTCTTACTAGTCTGAAGTAAGTTTGTCTTTCCCCCCTGCCATCAACCTAAACAATTGCTCATTTTTGTGTCTACTCATTGTTTCCTCTGGGGCCAAGCAGAATAAACCTGAGCCTCCTTCCATTTGCCTGGGAGAGGAAGGGCTTAAGCATTTACATAGTACATATGCCAGATATTGGGCTAAGTGCTTTTTACTAATATTATCTTATTTGACTATTCTTCTTCTGCTTAAAGACAACTATCATGTCCCTTCACCAATTCCCCCTACCATGGGCAAGTCATACTGAATCTCAGATTGATATCTTTCAACTCTGAGACTATATTCATTTCTCCAGTGGGGGAAAATGTGTTCTCTTCTTCAGCCTAAATATTCACAGTTGGAGCAAATAAACAAATAAATACTCAAACAAATAAACCATAAATGTATACATGAAAATATAAATAAATATGTGTGTGTGTATATATGTATAGTTGCAGCAAATAGTAAATCAAATAAATAGGTATATATGCTTAGAAGTACACATGTAGCAAAAGGCAGAGTTTTATGTATATGTATATTCTGTTATAGAAAAATATCTCCTTCAAGTTCCCATAATGGGTTACTGTTACCAAATAAACCTATCACAATGCAAAAATTTTACAGGTGAAAACCCAAGTTTATATGCTTAAGTACAGGTTCAGGGGGTAGAAAAATAACCCTTAACCAAGATCATGATTTTAACAAGGCTTTTCATAGACAAAAATTACATCAGAGGAAGAAATAAGTTTTGATATATAGCAATTTAATACTTAGACCACAATTTAATTCTTGGATCATAAATTTGAACAAACTTAGTTTAACATCATAATCTCATACATCTCCTAAGGAAACAAATCTGATTAAAGAGACTGTATAGGTAAATTAAATCAGGTTACAGATTAAACTACATTTAGAATTCACAATAGGCTAATTGAAAGAAAGTTTACATGTCATAAAGATAGCCAAAGATGGAGCCAAGAGAATCCTTCTACAAATAGGTACATAAATCACTTTAGGAAGCTGCTACTCCTTTTTGGCTTTTTATCTAGGAATGTCAAAGTTTTCCTTTAATATTATCATCCTATGAGTCAGATTTTTAGCCAGGTGAGGTTAATATTAACAGGAGAAGGCTTTCAGTTAGCCAGAGGTTCCAGGAGTAATGGTATAATAAAACTGAATAAAAGGAAATGGAAAATTTCTCCTAACAGTATCTTATGTGCAGTGAATACATATTTGTTGAATCCCTCTTCTATGGGATAGTTTTTCAAGTAGTTGAAACAGTGGATTCTCCCTGTCCCTTTTCTTATTTTGGCTAAATATTTCTTATTTCCTGCACAGATCCTCATAGACTTTCACTATTTGCATGTTTTGGAATGAATTTATTAAAGAAGTACTTTGCAATGAATGAAACACAGATAGGCATAGAAGCCCTTCTCTGTGTGAGGGAAGGGAATAAGCATTTATATAGGGCCTACTATGTGCCATGCATTGTGCTAAGCTCTCTACAAATATTATCTTCTTTGATCCTCACAACAATCCTAGGAAGTAGGTATTACTATTATTCCCATTTTATAATTGAGGAAACTGAGGCAAACAGAGGTTGTGACTAAGAAGTATCCGAAGCCAGATTTAGATTCAGTCTTCCTGCTTCCAGACCCACTGTTCTACCTATATGTAGAGTGAGATTAGGGTTCCTTTATTAGATGCTTTTTCTACTTGTGTCTTTTCTTACAGGGTGGCTCTCATTTGAGGGTATGCTGCTTTTCTACACGGACTTTATGGGTGAGGTGGTCTTCCAAGGAAACCCCAAAGCCCCTCACACTTCAGAAGACTATCAGAAATATAATGCTGGAGTCACCATGGGATGCTGGGGGATGTGTATCTATGCATTCAGTGCTGCATTGTATTCAGGTATCCACTTTAATTGTGGGACCCAACCAGGGTTTGTTGTTACCTGCTATGGGCCAGGTACTGTGGTGGGTGCCAGGGAGATCCTGCTCTCAAGGGCCTTGAATTCTCTTGGGTAGAAAAACAAACATAGAAAAGTTAACATATAAAGTGATTTTTGGAGGGGGAGTGAAACCCTAATAACTGGGGGTGGGAGAGGGGTTCAGGAAAGACCTTTTATGAGAAGTAGCTTTTAACTTGAGCCTAGATAGGAGCTCATGAGACCCAAAAGGTAGAGCTGAAGAAAGAATACTCTAGGTAATGGAAGCCATGTGCAAAGGTATGCTGGTGGTAGATTGAACATTGACTGAAGAGTGTAGAGAGTAGCAAGTGTGCCAGTTTGCTGGGAATGCTATGTTGGAGGACAAGTAGTCAATTTAAAAACATGGGTTAGAACCTTATTCCAAAAGGCTTGAAAATCCAAACAGAGGCAAAATAGGGATGGCATATCAATAGATAGGCTATAGGTAGATAGATAGTTCTATAGATATCTGTTCAGAAGGAAATAATGACAACTAACATTTATAGAGAGCTTTAAGGTTTGCAAAGTGCTTTCCAAAGCCGATCTCATTTGATCCTCACAACCCTGGGAATTAGATGCTATTGTTTTTATCCCTTTACAAATGAGACTAGTCCAAGATGATACAGCTAGCAAGTGTCTGTGACTGGATTTGAATTCAGGTCTTTCTCCCTCTAGGACTGGTGCTCCATCCACTGTCTCACCTAGCTGCCTCCAAAGGCTCCAGATATCTTTGAAATTTTGTATAAAATTTAGTGGGGCACTGGGATACTTTAATAATAGGCCTATTTGTGCCTTTTATTAAATGTTCCAGACCATTTGGAGAAGACACAGGTTCTTCTGAGAATTCCCTTGTTAGGTAAAACAATCATAGCATAGAAGTAGAAGTTTTCTCCAAAGTTTCTTTGTAGGTGGAGAAAATTAATAAATGTTTTAAAAAACTAATCAAATAAAGTCAAAATAAACATCAAGTAGTAATGGGGTCGCCAATTTTATAATATGGTATGTATTTTTATGTACCTTTATCATCAACTTTGTTCACTTTTTATCTTATCTTGATGAGAATCCTCACCAGCAGTTTTGCGTGCAGGATGCAAACACATAAAATCTAATGTTAGATTAATGAGGATTCCTTTCCTTTCCTTTTTTTCTTTCTATTTAATCCAATCTGACCAGCATTTATTAAGACCTACTTACTAGGTATGTTCCAGGGCATTATGTCAGGTGCTGGAGAGATGAAAGAAAAAAACAAACACAAAGTTCTTCCTGCCCTCAAAGACCTTACATTCTACTGGGGGGGGTGCATTTCAAGGAGTGGGGTGGACACGAAAGGCCTTGTGCTGGAAGTATTGGCTAAGCTATGCTTTGAAGGAAGCAAGGGATTAACAAGAGACAGAGATGAGGAGGTCGGAGAAGGAGTAAACAGCAGGCTAGTTTGACTGATAGACTCAAAAGGTAGGAGGTAAGTGGGAGCCAGGCTGAGAAGTTCATAGGATGTTTGGTGATCTCTGTGGTGGCTCACTATCTTTCTCTGTTTTATAGCAATGCTAGAAAAGCTAGAAGAATACTTCAGCATTCGCACCCTGTATTTCATTGCCTATCTTGCCTTTGGATTGGGGACAGGTCTTGCCACGCTCTCCAGGAATATCTATGTGGTTTTATCACTATGCATAACATATGGGATATTATTTTCTACCCTCTGCACCCTCCCCTATTCTCTGTTGTGTGATTACTACCAGAGTAAAAAGGTAGGTGGTGCCCTACCCCACTTCATGTTCATGAAAAACAATCTTAAAATGGAACCTTGTTTTACTTAGGCCAGTTTCAATTTCTGCAACTTTTTAGGACCCATCAATACACCCGAGTCACCGAGGCAGACTGCACAGAGGCTGCCTGGGCTCAGAGAGGTTAACCAGTTTGACCTTAGTTGTACAGCAAGCGCCCGAAAGCAGAATCTGAACCAGTTTTCCTTCCTGGCTCCAAGTATAGCACTTTACCCACTACGCCAAATGAAATAATATACAAAATGTGCTTTGTGTGTCTTAAAGCGCTATATAAACAGCAACTTATACCATACATCCTTTCTAGGAGAGATGCCACTAAATCATTTTTGCCTTTTTCTTTCTCTCTAGTCACTGTTTCCAGGTCTTTTTTGTTTGTTAGTTTGTTTGTTTGTTTGTTTTTTCAATCCCAGTGTGGTTGCTCCCATGTTTGTATTAAAGATTGGGTTTAAGATTAAAGATTACAACTCCATTCAGGAGTTGGAAGAAAAGTAAATCCCCTTCCTCCCTTACTTCCTACTTTTTTTTCCTTTCCTTCCCTCCCTCCCTCCTTTTCTTTCCTTTCTTTCCCTAATTCCTTTTTCTTCTTCCATCTCTCCCTTCCTTTCTTTCTTTCCTTTCATCCATTCTTTTTTTCCTTCCTCCCTCCCTCCCTTCTTTCCATCCTTCCTTTGTAAGGTAAGCTTCTTCCCTCCCTTTCATTCATCCTTCCTTCCTTCTCTCTCTCCCATCCATCCTTCCTTCCCTCCCTCCTATCCATACTTCTTTCCTTCCTTCCCTCCCTTTCTCCCTTCCATCCATTCTTCCTCCTTCCCTCCCTTTTCTTTATCCCTTTTCTTCCCTCCCTCTTTCTTTTCCTTCCCTTCTTCCTTCTATCCTTCCTTCTTCCTTTCCTCCCTTCCTTTTCTTTCATCCCTCCCTCTTTCCTTTCTTTCCTTTCCCTTCTCCCTTCCTTTCCTCACTCCCTTCCAAACATCCATCCATCCTTTCTTCCTCCCTCCCTCCCTTTTCTTTCATCCCTCTTTTCTTCATCCCCTCCCTCCCTCCATCCCTTCTTTCCTTCCTTCCCTCCTTCCTCCTTTATTTTTCCATCCTCCCTCCCTCCATCCTTTCCTTCCACTTTCTCCTCTAGGTTGTTACCTATCCATAATTACCAATATATAGGAGGCTGAAGCATCCTTAGATGTTGCCATCTACACCAACCTGGAAAGGGGCCCAGATTCCCTTGTACAGGAAGGCCTGGCTCGGCAGTGAGCATATGGGTCACCTGTATAAAAGTGGGTTCAGCACCAAGTAGGCAGGTTCCATTTCAATATGTGACATCATTTGTTAAAATGAAGACCTTCCCAAGGACTCACACATGGTGGTCCCAGCCCGTTGGCGTACTTGGATAAATGTGCAAGCTCTAGGGTTCAAGCTTCAGCACAATGAGAAAAGGTTCCCCCTCCTTTTTTCACACTAAGATCCATGCTTGGCAGTCCCAGTCCCAGTGGGCCAGTTACTGTTGAGTAGAAACAAGCCCCATAATGTCAACTCAGCTGAAGGGGTGACCAGGCTGTGTGTAATGGCTGCTAGAATGTGTGAGTGAACCCCTTCTAATCACCCTGCTTTTTGGCTTGATTTCTTCAGTGAGGCCACAGTTGGCAACATCCAAGCACTTTCTTCCCGAGAGAGCCGGGTCATGTGGGGCGCTGACCTCCTCCTGAGCATTGCCCCTAGCCCAGGTGACACTGCAGCCCCCCCCTCCTGTTAAAGGAACACGGCTGTCTTCAAGAGACTCCGGCACACAGAGTAGTTGTGACTCTCTCCCCTGTAGTTTTAATTAATGTGAGTACCCAGAAGTCCTGATCACCTTAACCGTTGGATTTAGATGGATGTGCCCAACCCTTAACAGGCAGCAATGCTCTATCTGATGGGCTGTGTGGCTCGTGTGCTCCCAGGAGAGCCGTCGGCTCCCTTTTTCAGGGATCAGAACAGAATCAACCATCGGCTTAGATTCTTCTATTAATGATTCTGGGTTTCCTAGAAACACGGGGAAGTCTTCCAGCCATTTTCCCGCAGAAAGCCATGGCTGTTTTCTTCCCATAGAATGTTACTATATTGACCTGGTCAAGGAATGGAATGGGGCAAGGGAACTATCTGATAGAAGAAAGGCTGGAGGACAGTTTGATTTCTAGATCCATAATGACTCCAGCAGCGGTGGAGGCTTCTGGTTTTGGCTGCCTCACTTTGGGACCATTCCTGGTTTGAGGTCATTATCATCTTGCCCCTTTAAGGCAGAGATTCAATGCTGCTCTGACATTATCATTAAACTGATGTAGAGAAAACTGGCTATTGAAGGAAATGATGTTAGGGAAAGCCTTTTGTAAACATGTCAGCTCCCAGGAAAGGTTTCTTCTACATCCAAATAGCTCTTGGCTAGGACGGCTTCTGGGTGCAATCTTGGCCCGTGATTAAAAATAAACGGCTTCTTTAGGAGGTGAATTAAGTGACATCTGTCATATGACAACCAGGCTGCTGGCGCTTGTCATTAGAGAAGGGGTTTCTCTAACTTAGCAATGTAAGCTCATTTGAAACATTTGAAACAAATTGATAAATAGTGATTGACTTCCCCAGACACCCCACAGAAATCTATTAAACCCAGGGATTCATGACCTTTTTGTGTACCCTAGACCCATGAAACATATGGACCCATGATGTGTCTAAACTCTAGCAGAGATAGCGCCACTCTGCTGGGTTCTAAGTACAGGGGCAGAGTAATGATTGGTTTAGAAAAGGGAATGTATGACTTTTTTTTGGGTGGAAGTTCTTAAACCTGTAGAAGGGAAGCTTGTGAAGTTGGGTTGTTTTTTTGTTTTTACATTTTGATAACCATTTCAATACAATGCTTTTCTTTTTCATTATGATTTTATTTGGTGTATCTAATGACTTTAATCCTTTAAAAAGGAGGGTGATTATTATAATTATAGGGAATTTCTCTTTTGAATTTCTTTCTAAGAGATAGTTTCCACTTTTTTTAAGGGAAAATAAGACACCCAAACTCTTTGGTTTTTTGAATTATTTCATGAACGTCACCATCCCTTAGGCCCACAGTCTCAGTTTGGAAGGAGACAAACAGCTTGTGCTTTTCTGAACTGTTTTGTGGCCCAGATTCTTTGGGGTGCTGTCATTATTCTGAAGACAAATATAGAACTCTTGGGTTATTTCCCTACTTGAGGCTGGCAGTAGAAAATCTTAAAATGTCCTGTGGGGGCTTCCTATTGGCCGTAACATTTGTGAGGATGAATTTATATTCTTCTGTGGCCGTTTCAGAAAGGGTTTTATGGTTTAAGAGTTAGTGCAATGGATTATGCAATGTTTTGTTTGTTATGCTTTTTCCCCCTCACATTTCTCTTCCTTTTTAATTAGTTTTCAGGGTCGACTGTGGATGGCACCAAGCGAGGAATGGGGGTGGACATCTCCCTCCTGAGCTGTCAGTATTTTTTAGCTCAGATTCTCGTCTCTATCATCATGGGACCATTAACCTCAGTGGTGGGCAGTGCCAATGGGGTAATGTACTTCTCCAGCCTTGTATCTTTTGTGGGGTGTTTGTACTCCTCCCTTTTTGTCATTTATGAAATTCCTCCCAGTGAGGAGTTAGAAGAGGAACATCAGCCACTTCTGCTGAACATCTAGCGCCCTGAGGACCTCCATTTTGGGACTAACACTTGTAACACTGGCATTTTGAAAAAGGGCTAGTTAAGAGCTGACCAATAGAATGACTGGATTGCCTTGACCAGCCTCCTCAACCTGTGTACAAGTGGAAAGATTTCCTATTGGAATGTAAATATGTGATAAGACAATAAATAATAGCAAAAAAAAAAAAAACCCACAAAAAACCAAAAAATTTTTTAAAAGCAAGTCTGCTCCTTCTAATGGTGATGGGTCATTCCAGCGGGGTGAGTTAGGGGAACTCTATCAATCCTGAGGTGGAAGAAGCCATGAGCATGGACCACAAGAAAGAATACTTATTGTGTTTCTCCTGTGACTTACTAATATGGATCCCAGGATTCATCATCATTCAATATAAAGTTGATTCTTGTAAGATATTTTGGGAGGCACAGAGTCTGGTTTCATTTTAGGTAGCAAAGAAGAATTTAGCGAATTTCTCTTGAGATGTATATTTCCTGGCCAGAAAGCCTTGTTTTATCCCTAGAATTCTTAAATATACAGTAGAATTGGATCACTGAACTGGAAGAGTCCATAGAGATGACAGAATTCAATTCCTTCATTTTATTAAAAAAAAAAAAAAAAAAAAAAGATTGAGGGTAAATGAAAGGAAGGTAAACTTGACTAAGACATGTAGAATGGCTTCCTGACCCTTGGAGGGTCTACTGTGTTTGCTCCATTGTCTTTGCCATTTTTGTGAACCACCAAAAAAACCCACACTTAGAGAGGTAAGGAGACCAGCTACCAGAACTTACATTTGGTAGTTGAGCAACATGGTGCAAATCTCAGGATCTCCCAAGCAGGTAGAAGGTCAGAGGGAGCAATAAGGGGTCCTTTTGGTGTTGAGGCTACATTTTAGCTCAGAGCCAGTTCAGCAGGTCCCAGGGTAAAGTCACCCAATTTCAGAAGTGTTTTTGGTTGAATAGGAATGAGGATCCTTTTTAAGGTTTATAATCAAACCATCAAGAAGATAGTATTAAAGTTGGCATTAAGAGATTGAGGGTTTCTCCATGGCACCTACATCATAAGTATTTTTAAGATGGCCCTGAAATCAGGAAGATCTGAGTTCATATCTGGCCTCAGAAGCTCAACACTTCCTAGTTGTGTGACCTTGGGCAAGTCACTTAACCCCAATTGCCTCACCAAAAAAACTAAATGTATTTAAACTTTTTGGCCAACTTTGGAATGTCATAATTCTGATATCCCAACTACACTGCCAAGGACAAATCTAAGTAAAGGCCGAACCATTGCACTGGTGGTGATGGCAGAGGGTGAAGCAACATTGAGGCAAATAAACTATATCTTCAAAGTATCCTTCAAATATTCTATCATCATGCATCTAGTTACAGGATAGGTTAAATCCTGTGCCCTGTTTTGGACTAATGCAGGAGAGTATCTCTCCCCAGAACAAATCTGCTAGCCTTATCTCCCTATATCTGATCAACTGACAAGAAAATATGGCACAGAGTAGATCCTTGTTGACTGTTAATTAACAAACAGAATCCAAGAATCTCCCTTTGGAGAATTTCTAATAAAAGCCATTGCTTCATCTGTCCAGGGTGGAATTGATCAAAGATTATTAGGTTGATCTGGGGAAACTTCTCAAAGTATTTAAGGATTCACATGTAGTTGCTGCACTGATTAGAAAATTTACATCAAAGCCCTTTTGTCTTCTGAATAATTAAGTCTAAACTTTTCAGTCTGGAGTGTTAGGTTAGGAGTCACAGAACTCAAGTTTGAATTCTAGTTCAGTCACATGGTGACTATGACCAAGTCACTCTTCCTCTCCAGAGTTAAGTTTTATAAAATGGGGGAATTGGATAAAATAATCAATGTCTGAGCTCCTTTTTGAATCTTAAGACTGTGATGGCTAGTTTAAGGCCCTCAAGAATAGGATTATTTTATCCCTCACTAGTCTCCACCCAAATAATTTACAAATATGAAATGGATTTTGGGTTTGAATTCAGAGGATCTGGATCATTATTCTGGTTCAGCCTCTTAATATCTGTGTGATCTTGTGCAAGTCTTTGGAACTCAGTTTCATTATCTGTAAAACTTAGATTAGATGGTTTTTGAGCTCTCCCTCTAACCCCAAGTGCACAACCCCCAGTTTTCTAACTTTGACTCTACACAGTAGGTATCACAATAGCATTCATTGAAGAGTAAATGAGAGGCAGTCTAACATAGCACATAAAAGTGCCATCTTGGAGTCTGTAAGACATGAACCAAGGTTCAGATCCCATCTTTGACATTTTCTTGATGGTCCCAAGCAAGTCTCTAAATTGCAGTTAGTGTAATTAGTACTGGCATCAGGAGTTTCTCATTGGGAATTATTCTTTTTACCAATGAAATCATAGATCTAGTTAAGGGAAAAAAAGTGCTATGAGCATATAATGTAACTCCACCCATTGTGCCATAGAAGAGATCTAATGCTGCTACTTAGTGACATAAATATCAGCTATAAGCAAATGTGGAATCTATTTGGGGGGTTCTTATAAAAGGAAGGAGTTAGGGTGAGAGTATGCAAGAGCAAAGACTTGGCAAACAGCTTGAGGGAAACAAATGAGGAAAACAATCAGGAGTTGTAGAGATAGCGATAACAACATGGCAAATAAAGGTTTAAAACGAGTTTGGGAGTTTAGGTGAAATCAGTTCTTGTCTGAACAAAGCAATTTTCAAATCTAATTTTTAAAAAAAAAAATTAAATCTCTCTTGAAATAGCCTGGCAGCCTTTGCCAGGCACTTCCAAGCTGGGTATTAACCTTTTGCTCATTCATTCAGTTAACAGTCTTATAATAAGCATTTATTAAATCCCTATGTATCTATCAGGCACTGTGCTAAGCCATCAGGAATATAAAGGCAGTCTCTGCTTTCAAGGATTTCATAGTATAATGGGGGAGAAAACATGAAAATATTCAAACAAGCTATATAGAAAGCAAATTGGAAATAACCAATAGGAAAAAAAAAAGGTTTGCATTGAGGAGGATCAGGAAAGGTTTCTTGTAGAAGGTAGGATTCCCACGTGGGACCTGAAGGAAGCCAGAGAAGTGAGGAAGTAGAGATGATGAGGGAGAACATTCAGGCAAGGAATGGGTGGGTGGGGGATCAGTCAGTAAAAAATACCTGGAGAGGGGAAATGGAATATTTTGTTGGAAAAACCAGAAGAACAGTGTCCCTGGACTGCAGAGTAAGTGGATCAGTGTGAGAGAAGGGAAAGGTAAGAAGGTGAGATTGTAAAGGGCTTCAAAGGCCAGAAGAGTTTGTATTTGTTCCTGGAAGTGAGATAGAGCTACTAGAGCTGATTGAAGAGATGGAGGACATGGTCAGATCTGCACTTTAGGAAGACTAATTTGGAAGTTGTTGAGTCAAGGATGAACTGGTGGTAGTCCTTCGTTCTTGCAGAGGACCAAAATGGCATCACTACGTTAGGGTTAAGTTACAGTGTGTCGTCCTGTAGCTGATAAGATCAGTACAAGCTTAGAATGCTCAGCCACAGGTGGGACACAAATAACCCTTGTGGA
>JAJPUD010002446.1:10568-26261 GCA_023553655.1 Myrmecobius fasciatus
GGAACTACCCATACATATGTTATACAAATAAAAAGCTTAAAAAAAAATAAAGTACAGTTAGAAATGAAAAAAAAAAAAAAAAAAAGAAATGACCAGCAGGACGATTTCAGAGAGTCCTGGAGAGACTTGCATGGACTGATGAGAAGTGAAATGAGTAGAACCAGGAGATTATTGTACAGGGCAACATCAATATTATACAGCGATCAATTCTGATGAACATGACTCCAACAATGAGATGATTGATGCCAGTTCCAATGATCTAGTGATGAAGAGAGCCATTTACACCCAGAGAAAGGACTGTGGGAACTGAATTTGGATCACAACATAGTATTTTCACTCTTTTTGTTGTTGCTTGCTTGCATTTTTTTCCTTACTCATTTTCTTTCCTTTTTGATCTGATTTTTCTTGTTCAATAAGAGAATTTTATCAATATTTTTACACATATTGGATTTAACATATATTTTAACATGTATAACATATATTGGATTGCTTGCCATCTAGGGAAAGGAAAGGGGGGAGGGAAAATCTGAAACACAAGGCTATGTATGCAAAAGTCAATGTTGAAAAATTATCCATGCATATGTTTTGAAAATAAAAAACTTTAAAAAAGAGAGAGAGAGAGAGAAGTAAGCAAAGGGGTCTAGGATATGGTTCCAGATACCTATAGGACCTGGCCCTGTCTTCCATTGATGTACAATGTTAGGTAGGGCTTAAAGCCCAAGCAAAAAGATTAGTTTATCTTTCAGGATCTTAAGAACCTTGGCCTGATGAGGGGGTTAGGATTGTCTGCTTCCACTCCCAGTGAGCAAAAGGGAAGGTGAGAGGTGGCCCAATACTTAAGCAAAGTGGGCCTTTAGACAAAGAAACTCTTGACCCAGAAAGCAAGAAACTTAAAGGTTTTATAGCAGCAACCAAAGAAGCAGCAACCAGAGGCTGGGCTGCAGATCAAGATATAATCTGCATACTTATATTGTACCTCATAACCACTTGCTCTGATTATAGAAATTTGCTATAAGAGGAAAAATCAGGGGCATAATTATAATAACATCAAAACAGGTCCTTCAGACCTCAGCCTGAGAACCCACACATGACAGGATAAGACATTCTTAGATCTATTTGATAGCCAATCTTACAGTAATAACTCTACCTCATAGTCAGACTCAGGAATAATCAGGTGGGAAACAAAGAAACAGAACTGGGAAATTGAATCAGAAGGATCCTAGCCTAAGCAGAGGCTAAGGTCGTCTTCCCAACTTTTGCCCAGATATCTAAGAATTGTCCACCTAGACATTTCAGGAAGGCATTCTCTGAGTATGGCATTTCTCTCTCGAATGATGGGCTGCTCAAAAGAATATCAGTTACAGTCCCAAGAGATTTTATCTCTAATAGCAAATTTCACCAATCAGAGGCTTCAGATCCATGTATTAATTTTTTTTTTTTTTTTTTTTTTTTTACAAACCACTGTGTATAACCTATCAAATGCACCTGTAAAACAGTCAAAACTAGTGCATGGATATCAGGTTAAAATTCTGCTCTAGGTACTTCACGAACCCTATAGATTATATTTGTTATCATATTTATTAAACAAGAAGACCATTATGCACTTAAATAAATAAATATTAAATAATTTGGGGAAGACAGATGGAGACCTTGGTAGAAATAATCATTTTCAGAGAAGTTGCAGTTCTAATAAATCTCCTAAAAGTTTCTTGCATTGCTAAGCAGTAGAATCTTTGATACAGCATCAAAAATGACCTTGCCTTAAGGTAACCATAAACTTGAAAAATAAAAACAAACATTCAGTTATTAATACCATATAAATGTAAGTTAATCCTTTAAACAATAAAAACAATTAATGTCAAAGTAATTTCATTCAACCTGCCAGCAAAGGTGTGGATTCCAGGGACTGAAGTTTGTTCTCTTATTTCTAAGAAGCAGCCACACCCAGTGGGGAAAAAGGGGGGAGGATAAGTTCAATCCTCACCTTTCCAAGCCAAAAGATCTTTTCCTTTCCCCTTCCCACCCTTCAGGCAACCAGAGGTTTGTATAAACTACTTCTTCTGGATTTATGGGATCTTTCCCATTCACATACAAGTTTAGCTTCTGACACAGACAATCCTCAGAAGACCCATATTTTGGCCAAATTGTCTCTCCTCCAATGTCTCCTAATGGCCTATAATTCGATCTATCTTTTGTAACTTCCTGGTTATGTCTGGCCATGTGTTTGTTACAAAATGTACCCTCAACATAGACTCGTCCATGTCTGAGGGATCCAGATCCGAGTATTTTCTCATACTTTCTTTTAGTCTCTCTAAGAACTCAGAAGGGTATTCCTTCTTCCCTTCAATCAAATTCAATCAAATGCCTTCTTCAGGTTCTGTGATTTGGGCACTTCCCTCTTAATTCCTATAATTATTAAATCCCTTAAGTCTTGCAAGTGACCCAGATGATCCTCATAGTTTGGTCCCATGGGGGTCCTGATGGGATATTTCTGATGAGATAGCACTACCCCGGCTGCAGGAGATGACTCCTCTCCCATTCTACCATGGCAGCCCTTCTCACTAGAGTTCTCTCCATTGGACAGAACAGTATATTTAATATAGACATTAACTCAACCCAAGTATATATGTTAGGGCCCAGAAACTGATCTAATTGTTCTAACAGACCGTTGGGTCTTCCATAAGTAGTTTCATCTCCTTAAAATTCCATACTTCAGTAGTACTAAGGGGTGCATTAACAAACCCTAACCCCAGTTTGGGCTAAGGGCACCTCTCTTGGTGGGTACACGGGTCAGGGATTGAAAAAAATCAGTAGGTCTTTTTAAAGCTGCTCCACTTCCCTCCTCAGAATCTAGGGGGAGAGGTGGAGGAAGTTAATAAGTCCTGTGGAGGATTGCTAGGGCCGGAGGTGGTTGGGGGGGGGGGGGGAGCAATAAGGGCAGCATGATCTGAGGAGGGAGAAAGAGAAGAGGGTCCCATGGGTGTGGTGGGACAGACTCCTGCCTTCCCCTTCCTCCACTCCATATGGTGTCTCTCCCAACTCCATCATGCTTCTCAACCCTGCATTTTACAACTAACTCTTTTAAAGGTTCCAAGTCCCTCTAGGATTTAGCCTGCCAGCTAAGAACATGCCTCAGTCTCATGGAGTGTCTCCTTTCCACTGGAAATGGCTTGGATAATAAATCTACCTTTTACCAAAGATAATGGGCAATGCAAATTCCAACTTTGATGCCTATCATCCATCTGGTGTCTACCTAACCCATATAATACCCAACAATTTTAGGTTTCAATATTATGACAATAACCCCAAAAAATTTAATGAGCAATTTCACAATTTTCATAAGTGATAGTCAAATAAACATCACAAAAATGGATAGGAATCTTATATAATTTACAGTTATTTCCAATTTTAATGTACAGACCAATTCAAAAGTTATTTTAAAAATCAGTATTTGACCTTGTGATATTCTAACTAGATGTTCCATTCAAACTATCACGTACTTTTGCAAATCAATCTTTCTTGTCCTTTGTTTTTAAAATCATTTTTTTAAACTTAAAGATTTACAATATAGCTAATATTTAAATAACTGCATCAAATTTCATAAAACTTATATATATATATGTCCAGCAGAGCTGACAAAATTTTAAAGCATAGTTCATAATTTTTTACAAATTACCCAATATATATTTTAGAAAGCAACATATTTCATCTAATTACAGGATACAAATGTGATCCCCCTAAGGTATGCTACTAGAACTTTGTTTTAATAACCTATATTTTAACTTAAAATTAAATCAAGTGCAGTTTTAAATTTCCAATAGTAATATTTCAATATCTGCACACAAATTTCTAAGATCTTGTGCTTAAACTAATTCATAATTCTAACACATGCCATTTAATAGTGATTGTCTCATATAATTGTAAGAGATTCATCTTAAAAAAATTTATTTTCCAAAGAGTGCAAAGGGATTACAATTTGTATAAAACTGCTTTTACTATCATATCTCAAATAACAAATTTCACTGAACTGATTCAACATAGTTTCTTTCCCTTTCACCCCTTCATCCACGTGTCCTTGCTGCAATCAGGGAATGGGGGAAGGAAGAACAAAAAGAAAGAGACTCTCTTTGCTCTATGCAGTATTCTCCTGGCAGAAGCTTTTAGTTGAATTTGCTTCCAAATTACTGTATATACACACAAAATTCATTTATCTCAATGTTGGTATTGTATGTTGGTCACATATAAAGTTACCAAATATGAAGCAATTAAATCCAATAAAAAAAAGTCATTGCTCTTAAAAATTAGCTAACTTTTTCTGCAGCCCCAGCTTGGCCAGAGCTGAAGTCGTCAGGAAAAAGTCAGGCCTTTTTCTCTTTTTAACAAAATCTAGTTCACAGAACAGACATGACACAGACATTCTGCATGAAGAAACAAAGACAGACAAAAATTACATGGAAGAGGACCATCCCTTCTCCATACACAACAGAAATATCTCATTAAGTACTTTTGCTCCAAAGATATGGTTTGGATTGCTCCTTCCCCTCTCCCCTGCTGTCCCCAGAGAGCAGTTCCAGTCTCAAGGCTTGAGATTCTGTAATAGACAGAGCTGACCTCTCTTCTTGGATCCTCAAGCCTGAAAGGGATCATTCCCAATCCAGCAGTCATCCAGAATGCCGTGGCTCTGTGCCATTTATCAGGACTACCTTCTGGCTACTAAGGACAGCCCAAGGACACAAGCAGTGCCCTGGGGAGAGCAGCTCCTATCTCTGGATTGCTCTTTTCCCTCTACCCCTGGATTATGTATGCATAAATTACCTGACTAGCCACTTGCCCTCAGGCTTCTTCTTCTTTGTCTTGTGTTTCTGTTTATATTTGGATGCCTCTGCTTCAGGCCCATACCCCACAGAGAAGGAGACTGAGGTACTGGTCTCAAGGAGGGTTAGAGAAAACCCAACCTGGTACCTACCCTGCATCAGAACCTCAGCCTTACTTTGGGAAGTCATAAGTCCCGAACGAGCCCCCATAAATTGTGTGGGATGGGTGCTAGACCCTTTACCCAAAGTGACTACTCAGAGGCATCTTCAGATACAAAGAGGAAGCATTTATTTGGTCCTTGCAGGAAGAGACCTAAGCACACCAGAGCAGACAACAGAGTCTCTTAGCTCCCATCTCCCAGAAATGTGCCTGGCCAAGCGAGCCAGAAATAGTGAATTTGGTTAAATAGCAAAAGACCCTTTTCATTGGATGCACTGAAAAACCATTGACCAATGGTCAGCAATGTTGTCTACTTCTGTAGGTTATGTCACTTCTTGTCCCTTCCTGAAGTTTAGACCTAGAGTCTGACTTTCCTGCCCTACAGACGTCTGGGAATCATGTGATAGGCCTGCAGTCCTAAGGTCTGACCTCATACAAAATTGGGTGGATAAAGGACAGAAATTCCTTTAAAGAAAAAAGAATCTTATAACATGATGTTCCAAGAGGAAAATAATAAAGTCTAACAACCAAAAATAACTTACCCTGCAAAACTAATAATAATTTGTTGGGAGGGAAATAAGCATTTGCTAGAATATCTAATTTTAATAAATTATTTTATTTTATTTTTTTAAATTGTTGGGAGAAATTTTAAAATGCAAACACCAAACTCTAGAGTATTTGTAAGGTGTTATACAGTGATAAAGTGCTACATTCAAAAAGGATTAGAAAAGTGACGTCAAAATTCTAATGTATTCAAGAATTATAGAAGGAATTAAATAAGACAATCAGAGGGTTTTTGGCCATTTTATTTTATTTTGATGGTCTTAGATAAAATTAAAGGAAGGAGAAACTGGGGAGAAATGAGAAAGAAGAGAATGGAACTTAACTGTCTCTATAATTAATAGAAGTGAATTGTTTTAATTACAGATTTCTATTTTTTATTACTCTTAAGACCAGCTTCTTATTCTTTGTAAACATGGTGTAGAAGACAAAAGCAGAAAAAAAGGTAAGAGGATATGGTGAATGAAAACATACATTTAACAATCACAACTAAATATGAATGAAATTAACTTTACAAAGCAGAAGTGTATAGCAAAATGGATTAGAAGGTGGAATACTATGTTATTTTCTAGAAACACATTTGAAACATAAAGATTGACACTGAAAAAAACAGAGTGAAGGCAAAATTTATTATGTTTCAAACTTAAAAAAGCAGAGGCAGCAATCATGAATTAGACAAAGCAACAGTAAAAAAAAAGAGATGATTAAAAGAGATTAAACAGGAAAACTAGATCATGCTTAAAAGCAATATAAACAGTCAAATTTGATTAACACTATAGCATCTATGCATTTAAAGGAAAAATTAATCGAACTACAGAAAGAAATACATAGCAAAACAATAAATGCTAATATATATGTGTGTGTGTGTGTGTGTGTGTATGTGTATGTGTGTATGTAGGGGGCCTTTACATACCCCTCTGAGTCTTAAACAAATCTATGGAAAAATGAGACAGTAAAGAAGTTGAGGACTTGAATTTAATTTTAGAAAAGGCAGTGATGAAAAATGTGTGGTGATTACTGAATGAGAATACAAAGGAGTATGCATATTACTCCATTTTTATAACACTTTTGAAAATTGACTGTTCTGGGGTATAAAATCTTCATAATCAAACATGAAAAAGTGAAATATTAAATCTACTATGAGACAATAAAACTTACAATCACTAGAAGGACTTTGAAGGAAGGATTCAAATTTAAATGAAACTAAATAATTTAATCCTAAAGAATTGGTGAGTCAAAGAAAAAAATAGTTATCTTTATAAAAGGAAATGGCAATAATGAAACAATACATTAGAAATTTGTGGATGAAGCCACAGTAGCCTGTGGGGGAAAACTTATGATTCTAAACATTTGCATAATTCAAAGGGAAAAATAAAAGGTCAATAAGGTAGCCATACAGATAAAGCAGTTAAAAAAGCAGCAATTCAAAATAACAATCATATATCAAAAGTAGAAATTTTGAAAGTCAAAAAAGAGACTAACAAAACTGAAAGCAAAACAAGTAAATTAAAATGATAAAACTGGGAATTTTTTACAAAAAAGGAAAAGCATTAGCTCAATTGATTTTAAAAGACAGGAAAATCAAATTATCAATAAAGTATTAAAAATGTTAAAAAATTCACAAGAAGTAAAGGAAATTATTGGGAATTATTTTGCCCAATTATATGCCAACAAAACTAATAATTTAAATTAAATAAATGAATATTTATTTATTTATTTATTTTTTATTAAAGCTTTTTATTTGTATAACATATGTTTGGGTAGTTCCCCAACATTGATCTTTACAAAGCTTTCCATTACAAATTTTACCCCCAGTCCCCTCCCCTCCCCTAGATGGCAGGAAGTCCACTACATGTTAATAATGTTGAAATGCTTGAGAGGTTATGCAAGAAAAATCCTATCTACAAGAAAAAAAAAAGAATCAGAGAAAGGCAACACAATGCAAGCAAATGTCAATAGAGATCATGAAAATGTTAGGTTGTGGTCCACATCTCATTTCCCTCTCTCTGGGTGTATATGGCTTTCTTCAGTGAACAATTGGAACTGGATAAATGAATATTTACAAAAAAAATAAAATGTCCAGATGAAAAGAATGAGAAATAATTTTTTAAATTTAAATTTGATTTTAATTTTAATTTTTTTGCTGAGGCAAGTTAAGTGACTTGTCCAAGATCACATGGCTAGGAATTGTTAAGTATCTGAGGCCAAATTTGAACTCAGGTTCTCCTGACTTCAGGGCTGGTGTTCTATCCATTACACCATCTAGCTGCCCCAAGAAATAATTTAAATAGCCTAATGTTGGGGGGAGGAAAGAGAGGAAAGCAAACAAACCATAAATAAACTTCTAAAGAAAAAAAAATCAGGATTAAATGAATTTCCAACTGAATATTATCAAACATTCAAAGAAAAATCAATTTTAATATTATATAGTCTGTATGCAAAATTATTAAAAGAAATGATCCTACTAAGTTGCTTCTATGAAATTAATATGTTTTTGGTACCAAGCAAGGGATAGACTAAACTGAGGTGAAAAAAATTGTAGCCAATATCTCTAATGAGTAGCAGTGCAAAATTATTGAATATAAAATTAACAAGGATATAGCAATTCATTAAAAATATTTTATACTGCACAAATGAGAATATACCAGGAATGTAGTTTTAGTTCAATATTAGGAAAATTATATACTTAATAGACAATACTAATAACAAAGAATCCAAATCCCATAATTATATAAATTAAGAAAAAACTTTTGAGAAAATATAACACATCATTGTTTTTAAAAACCATTAAAATCATAGGAATAAATAAGTCTTTCCTTAATTTGGGTAAGAGTATCTCTCTAAAATGAAGCAATAATAAAATACATAAGAGAGCAATGCTAAAGGCTTTTACAATAAGATCAGTAATAAGAACAAATGTATATTATCAGGACTATTATTTGTTTTTAGTGCCAGAAATGTTCATTGCACTAGCAATGGCAATAATAAAAGAAAAAAAGAAATTGAGCGAATAAGCATAGGCAGACAAATGTAAACTTTTTTTAAAAGATATGATGTTCTACTTAGAAGATCTGAGAGATTTAATGAAAAAAATTAATTGAAACAATAACTTAAGCAAAATAGCAGAGTAAAAAATAAACTCACATGAATAATCAGCTTTTCTGGTGTAACCAAAAAACACAATTAGAAAGAGATAGAAATTCTATTTAAAACAACTGCAATGGGTAGGCCGAGCGAATATAATAAAAATGACAATACTACCCAAACTAATTTCCTTATTTAATGCCATACCAATCAAACTCCCAAGAAATTATCTTACAGATCTAGAAAAAAATAGTAGCAAAGTTCATTTGGAAGAACAAAAGGTCAAGAATTTCAAGGGGATTAATGAAAAAAAAGGCTGACGATGGTGGACTTGCTGTACCAGATCTAAAACTATATTACAAAGCAGCTGTCATCAAAACCATTTGGTACTGGCTAAGAAATAGAGTAGTCAATCAGTGGAATAGGATAGAATCACAAGACAAACTAGGCAATAACTATAGCAATTTAGTCTTTGATAAACCCAAAGACCCCAGCTTTTGGGATAAGTACTCACTATTTGACAAAAACTGCTGGGAAAATTGGAAACTAGTGTGGAAGAAATTAGGGCTTGACCCACATCTAACACCACATACCAAGATAAGATCTAAATGGGTTCATGATCTGGATATAAAGAGTGATACTATAAGTAAATTAGAGGAATGTAATATAGTTTACCTCTCAGACCTATGGAGATGGAATAAATTTATGTCCAAAGAAGAACTGGAACTCTTAACTGAAAACCATATAGATAACTTTGACTTTATTAAGTTAAAAAGTTTTTGTACAAACAAAACCAATGCAGACAAGATTAGGAGGGAAGCAATAAATTGTGAAATCATTTTTACATTTAAGGGTTCTGATAAAGGTCTCATCTCTAAAATATATAGAGAATTGTCTCATATTTATAAAAATTCAAGCCATTCTCCAATTGATAAATGGTCAAAGGATTTGAACAGACAATTTTTCAGATGATGAAATTAAAACTATTTATAATCATATGAAAAGGTGCTCCAAATCACTATTGATCAGAGAAATGCAAATCAAGACAACCCTGAGGTACCACTACACACCTGTCAGATTGGCTAAAATGACAGGAAAAGTTAATGATGAATGTTGGAGGGGATGTGGGAGGGCTGGGACACTGATGCATTGTTGGGGGAGCTGTGAATGGATACAGCCATTCTGGAGAGCAATTTGGAGCTATGCTGAAAAAGTTATCAAACTGTGCATACCCTTTGACCCAGCAGCATTTCTATTGGGCCTATATCCCAAAGAAATTATAAAAGAAGGAAAGGGCCCCACATGTGCAAAAATGTTTGTGGCAGCCCTTTCTGTAGTGGCTAGAAACTGGAAACTGAATGGATGCCCATCAATTGGAGAATGGCTGAATAAATTATGGTATATGAATATTATAGAATATTATTGTTCTGTAAGAAACGACCAGCAGGATGATTTCAGAGAGGCTTGGAGAGACTTGCATGAACTGATGCTGAGTGAAATGAGCAGAACCAGGAGATCATTATACACGGCAACAACAGTACTATATGACGATCAATTCTGATGGACATGGCCCTCTTCTACAATGAAATGTTTCAAACCACCTCCAATTGTTCACTGAAGAAAGCCATATACACCCAGAGAGAGGGATGTGAAATATGGACCACAACATAACATTCTCATACTCCTTGATTGATGTTTGCTTACATTGTGTTTCCTTTATCTGATATATTTTTTGTGTAGATAAGATCTTTCTTGCACAACAATGATAAGTTTGGAAATATGTATACATATATTCGATTTGCCAATATTTTAACGTAATTAACATGTAGTGGTTATCCTGCCATCTAGAGGAGTTGGGGGGAAAAATTTGTAACAGAAAGCTATGTAAGGGTTAATGTTGAAGAATTACCCACACATATGTTATGCAAATAAAAAAAATAAATAAAACAACTGCAGAATAAAAGAAGAATTTGTGAATTCATTACCAAATCACATAAAGGAACTATATAAATACAACTACAAAACATTGAATAGACACACAAAAAAAACCTAAATAACTAGAAATACAATAATTGCTCATGATTGGTTCATACTAATATAATAAAATGATAATAATATTTTAATTTTTGTCAGTACTATAACAAACTATCAAAGGGTTTCATTATAGAACTAAAAAAATAGCAAATGATCAAGAATTGAAGAGGAAAATTTTTTAAAAAGAAAGGCTTAGTAGTAGCAAGTCTCAAATTATACTACAAAGCAATAATCATCAAAAACAATCTAATACTGATTTAAAAAATAGAAACTGTGATCAATGGGACAGATTAGGCATACAAAATTCAGCACCAAAAATACAAAACATAGTAGAATGATGTTTGCTAAACTAACAAACCACAATTCTTCACTATTTGACAAAAACTGATGAAACATAAAAAACAGTCCAGGATAAATTAGATTTAGACCAATACCTCATACCATGTTCAATAATAAGCTTCAAATGGATGCATGGCCTAGATATAAAAGTCATACTATAAAGATAAAATGGACAATTTTGATTATACAAAATTTAAAATTTTATACACAAACAAAATTGATGCAACTAAAATTCGAAAGGAAACAGTTACCTGGGGGTGGGAAATCTTTGTAGCAAGTTTGTTTTAGAAAGATCGGATATCCAGTAATTATAGGGAAGTAATTAAAAAATATAAGAAAAAGAGCTGTCAAAGAAAAGGAACAGGCAGTTTTTAAGGGAAGAAATATGAACTATCAATAACCATATGGAAAAATATTTGAAACTAACAATAAGAAAATCCAATAAAAATATCACTAAGATGCCACTTCATACTCATTATATTGGCAAGAATGACAAAAAGGAAAATGACAGCTGTTGATGGAGCTGTGAAAAAAACAGGCACATTGATATTTAATTGGTATAAATGTGAATTATTCCATCCATTCCAGAAAGAAATTTGGAACTATGCCCCAAAAGTCACCAAAATGTGCATATTATAATGTTTTATACATAATTACACTACCAACCCTATACCCCAAAGGACTTAAAGAGGAAAAAATCCCATAGATATAAAAACATTTGTAGTAGCACTTTTTTTTGTTGTTGTTTCAAAGAAGTGAAAACTAAGGGGTACCCATCTATTAGGGAATGGCTGAAGACATTATAGGATTTTAATATGATAAAATATATTGATCCATAATAATTTAATGGATGCAGAGAAGACTTATTTGAATTGCTCATAAATAAAGTAAGTATGACCAGGAGAACAATTTAAATACTGATTACAATATTATAAAGGGGAAAAAAAAACTTTAAAAGTCTTATCAATGCAAAGAACAAATGATGAAGCAAGATCTATCGTGACAGAGAGATGATGGATTAAATTGAAGATTGAGACATTTTCAGATAAGGTCAATATGTGAGTGTGTTTTGCTTGATAATATTTGTTTGAAATAGAGTTGTTTTTTTCTGACAAGGTGTTTGTCAATTAAAGGAGTGCAAAGTAAAAACTACAAAACACAAGGTTAAATACCCTGAAAGCAGAAGCCCCCACCCTAAAAGACCTTTTCTCCCATTGTTTGGGGGAGTCCTGGTTTACATTCTAATTGGAAATATAACCCAGAAATAAAAGAATAAATTTCCTTTAGAAAAGATACTTAAATGCTAATTAAGAGACAGTGGGAAACAGGAGGGGACAAACACCTGCAACTTTTTAGTTATAGTTACTATTTGTTATATAAAGTCTCAAGTGACAATTAAGGTACAATTTAAGACTATATTCCCATGGGAGTGTCTTCACTCAGTTAATTCCACACAAAAGGAAAAAGTTTGTTAGTGATAGTGAAGCCAAAACAAAAAGGAGAAAAGAAAGAGTAATTGAAGGGTTTCTTTTTAAATCCAGAGATGAGAAAAGAAGAAAGATCAGAGGGAGACACAAATAAGTCAGCTTTGAAACTTTCATGATGCATTTATGACATACTATTTAAAAATAAAATGTCTTTTATTGATTTTCTTATCTTTACACAGCTTAAATACTTCAATTCTCTTCCTTCCTTCCAGAGACCCATCCCATATAATAAAGAATTTTTAAAATAAATTTTATTCATAGTTTTTGTTTTCTTTATCACTGCAATGTCTCCCAGTATTCCTTTTTTTCTAGAAAGCCATTTCATGTAACAATTAAATTTCTTAAAGGGAAAAAAAGAGGATGAAGAGGGGTGAAATTAGCAAAATCAATCAATACATCAAAAAAGTTTAAAAATATATGCAATATTCCATATCTATGTATTTCCCAACTCTGAAAAAGAGTAGTTTAGGGTATCTTCTCACATCCTTTCTTTGAGAACATTTTCTTTGTAATTGTGTAATGTTCATTTACAATTCTTCTATAATTAATTTTTTCTATTTACATTGGTATAATCATTGTATATACTGTTTTCTTGACTTTGCTTACTTCACTCTGTGTCTGTTTATGTATATCTTTGGATGCTTCTTTGTATTTATCATTTTGTCATTTCTTATAGCACTGCTATAAATATTTTGGTATATATAAGGACTTTCTTTTGTGGATGACCTCTTTGGGGTGTAGCAGTCAGTCAATAAACATTTTAAAACACTTACTCTCTATATGAGATAATTGTGCTAAGCACCATCAATAAAAAGCAAGGCAAAAAGCAGCTCTATCTCTTAAGGGACTACAAGTTTAATGAGGGAAAACAATACATAAAAAGAAGTTAAAAAGGTAGGGATATGCATGGCTTGGGGCATGATTCAGCCAGATGGGAAATCTTGCTAGGTCCCCTTCTTAAATGATCTGAGAGAAGCACTCTGACGCCCTCCCTTTACCCACTTCAATATGAGAAAGATACGGGCCACAGTCACGTAAATTGTGTCCTTGACTGTGTGTCCCCTGATCTTGGGGAGGAAAGCTGGAGAGACCCCAGATCTCAAAAACCCTCCTGTTGAGATAGGAAGGGCCCCCCCTCCCCCATTCATAGGCAAACTCACTCACAATTCAATCAGAAATCTTGGCCTAGGGTATAATCTCTGCCCTTTACACAAACTAGGCCTTAATCTCCCCAGACTGAAGCCTTAGAAAGCAAAATAAAAGGACGACTCTGAGCCCCAATCTTTGCTTATTCCTACATCTGGAAAAGCCCACTGAGCCACTGCTCAGTGTAAACCCAGCTTGGCTGATTCCTGTCAGGAAATGGCCCACTGAGCCATGCTCAGTGTTAACTAATCTTTGCTAATACCCACCTTTACTTTTTCCCTTTCCAAACTGTCCCACTAAGAAAAGCTGCTTCTCTGCTATAATAATCCCATTTTGCCATAAACTTTTTGCCTTGTTCCTTGGGGTTTGTGGATTCCTCCATAAAGCCCGCAACTGGCCAAAAGTGGGTTCCCTCACCCCTTTTCTCACATCTTATCAATAGGGGCAGTAGGTAGTGAAGTGGTATGAATTTAAGAATTAATGCAGTCTTAAGGTTAATGAGATTGTGGAGAGAATGTCAAAGTTAGGAGTATAACTAGGTGGGAAATTATGTCTAACAGTGAAATTCCTGGACTAATAATGGTTAAGAACAGTTTAGCCATTTTATTTGCACAATTTCAAATTGTTTTTTTTTTCCTTTTAAAAATTATTTTATTTGCTTTAAGCAGTCAAAATCTGCTTTCTCATATCTCTCAACCCACTTTGTGTTCTTGTGGGAACACAAGAAAAACACCATTATAAATAGGTATAATCAATTTGAATGAATTTCCATATTGTACACGTCCCCCCCAAAATTGTCTGAGTCATGTAGCTTTCTATCAAGAGGTAGGTAGCACATTTTGTCCTTAGTTCTTTGGAATCCTGGTTGTTCAGAAAAGTTCAGCACAATAGTATTATTCTATCACATTTAAATATCATAATTTGTATATCCATTCCCTAATTTGTGGATACTCTCTCAGATTCTCACTTTGTCACCTCAAAAAGAGCTTTAAATATTTCTTAAAGTTTGTTTTGCTTAGGATGAATCTTTCTCTCAATTTACCTTCCCTCTAATTTTTCTTTTCCCTTTCTCCCTTTTCCTTCTTATTTCCCTATTGTGCAAAATGTATATTTTTCCCCAGTGTGAATGTGCACATATATATGTGTTTGTATTCTTCTTTAACTTGATCAATTCAGATATGAGTGAAATTTAAGTGTTAGTCACTTTTCCCCAATCCCCTTCTCCTTTTTATATGGATGTCTACTTACATTCCCTAATTATGTGAGGGAATTTCTCTTATTCTTCCTAAATTTTTCCCTCCTCTCCTCTCATTATATTCTTCTTTCCCCTCTTTATATTCTTTTCATAAGATCATCAAATATAATAGAAACAGGTCTTATCTAATTGAACTCTATGAATTCTTATCATGATCTTTGAATGCAAACAGTTTTTCCTTGTTTAGTCCTTTATTATGTTTGTTTACTTTTACCTTTTTATACTTCTATTTACTCTTGAAAGTGAACTTCAAAGTTTTTCTACAAGTCTGGCATTTTTTGTTCAGGAATGCTTGTAAGTCTTCTATTTCATTAAAGATCCTTGCAGCCCCATATTTAGTTTTGTTGAGTAAGTTATTTTTGGCTGTAAGCCTATATTCTTTGTCTTTTAGAATAATACTATGTTAAAAATTCTCTGTTCCATTATAATGGTAGTTATTAAATTGTGTGTGGTCCTAATTGTGGCTGCTTGCACTTATTTATTTATAATTGTGGCTCCTTGTAGTATTTTTTCTTTGATCTAGAAACTTTGGATTTTGTTTATGATGTTCCAGGCATTTGTCATTTTGGGAGTTTCTTTCAAAAAAAGACCATAAGTTTATTTATTTCTACCCTGTCCTCTGGTTCTAACAGATCTAAGCAGTTTTTCTTTAAGAATTCTTGAAATTATGATATCTGGATTTCATTTGGTCATGGTGTTTAGATAGTCCAATGATTCTTTTTTTTTTTCTTCTTAATCTGTTTTTCGAATCAGTTTTTTTTACTCTAACATTTTATTTTTTTTCCTATTTTTTCAACCTTTTGACTTTGTTTG
>JAJPUD010002446.1:26271-38296 GCA_023553655.1 Myrmecobius fasciatus
GGGCAAAGTTTTGCACTTTTTGTGCCAAGTTGTTAATTTCCTTTTTAACTTTTTTTTATAGCTCATATTTTTTTTCATTTTCCCCTTAAATACTCTTATTACATTTATAAAAACATTAACTATTTCTTAAAACAAACAAACAACTCTTTCTTCATCATCTGTTGGAATTCTAGTTGAGTTTGTTCCTAACTATGTTTTTCTTTGAGGCATTGCTTGTAGAAGTTTTGAAATCATTACCTTCTGCTTTTATTTCTTGAACTTCTTATAATCATAATAGCTCATTATGGTAGGCTTTTTGTTTGTTTGCCATTTTCCCAGCTTACTGCCTGTTTTTGGACTTGACTGTTAGGTCCTAACTCTTCCACCCTTCTGGAAGGAAGGTTTGGACTAATCATGGTGCTGTTTTTTTCAGATATTGACAGTTATGTTATTTCAGGATCTTAGGTAGACTGGGCAATTGCAAGCTTTCAATATTCCCAAAGTGATCTAGACCTTTCAGGGCAAAATATGATGGCTGTCTCTCTGGTCTGAGCTCTGTAAGTCCCTGACTTGGCTTTAGGTCTGAGCAAAAGTAGACACTGCTGGACTCCACCCCTATCAACTCTTGGCAAAGCTCATTAGATATGAGTGACAGAAGAGTAGTATCTCCTTTGGACTAAGATTGCTGTCTTCATTTTTTAAAAATTTAATTTAATTTTTTTTATTTATTAATACATTTTATTTGCAAAACATATGTATGGGTAATTCCTAAACATTAACCCCTACAAAGCTTTCTGTTACAAATTTTTCCCCCCTACTCCCCACCCCTCCCCTAGATGGCAGGATATCCACTACATGATAATTGTTAGAATACTTAAGAAATCGAATATATGTATAGTTATTGCATCATTTTTTTGTGCAGGAGAAATCGTATCTATGAGAAAGAATAATCCGATAAAGGAAATACAATGCAAGCAAACCTCAATAGAGAACATGAAAATGTTATGTTGTGGTCCACATTTCACATCCCTCTCTCTGGGTGTATATGGCTCTCTTCACCGAACAATTGGAACTGGTTTGAAGCATTTCATTGTTGAAGAGAGCCATGTCCATCAGAATTGATCATCATATAGTATTGTTGTTGCCGTGAATAATGATCTCCTGGTTCTGCTCACTTCACTGAGTATCAGTTCATGCAAGTCTCTCCAGTCCTCTCTGAAATCGTCCTGCTGGTTGTTTCTTGCAGAGCAATAATATTCCATAACATTCATATACCATAATTTATTCAGCCACTCTCCAATTGATGGGCATCCATTCAGTTTCCAGTTTCTAGCCACTACAAAAAGAGCTGCCACAAACATTCTTGCACATGTGGAGCCCTTTCCTTCTTTTATGATTTCTTTGGGATATAAGCCCAATAGAAACACTGCTGGGTTAAAGGGTATGCATAGTTTGATAACTTTTTGAGCATAGCTCCAAATTGCTCTCCAGAATGGCTGTATCCATTCACAGCTCCACCAACAATGTATCAGGGTCCCAGTCTTCCCACATCCCTCCAACATTCATCTTTATCTTTTCCTGTCATTTTAGCCAATCTGACAGGTGTGTAGTGGTACCTCAGAGTTGTCTTAATTTCATTTCTCTGATCAATAGTGATTTGGAGCACCTTTTCATATGATTATAAATAGTTTTAATTTCATCATCTGAAAATTGTCTGTTCATATCCTTTGACCATTTATCAATTGGAGAATGGCTTGAATTCTTATAAATATGAGACACTTCTCTATATATCTTAAAGATGAGACCTTTATCAGAACCCTTAAATGTAAAGATGATTTCCCAATTTGATGCTTCCCTCCTAATCTTGTCTGCATTAGTTTTGTTTGTACAGAAACTTTTTAACTTAATATAATCAAAATTATCTATCTGGCGTTCAATTAAGAGTTCCAGATCTTCTTTGGACATAAATTTATTCCATCTCCATAGGTCTGAGAGGTAAACTATCCTATGTTCCTCTAATTTGGTTATAATATCACTCTTTATATCTAGATCATGAACCCATTTAGATCTTATCTTGGTGTTTGGTGTTAGGTGTGGGTCCAGCCTTAATTTCTTTCACACTAGTTTCCAATTTTACCAGCAGTTTTTGCTGAATAGTGAGTTCCTGTCTTCATTTGTCTGCTAATATTGTGCTGGGCAAATGACTCGCTGTAACTTTTTCTGGATTTCCACATTGGGATTTGATTTAGTCCATAGAACTGTTTGGAGGAGTTTGTGAAGGGTAGCTCTCCACATCACTTAATAGTCTTGCTTCATCTCTTAATTTTTTTTCCATAGCTCATATTTTTTTTCATTTTCAAATGATCATGCCAATTGATAGTTCCACCAACAATACATTAGTGTATCTATCTTTTTACCATCCTTCCGACATTGATTTTCCATCATTTGTCATATTTATTAATTAGTTGCATCTAAAACATCATGGTTGTTTTGATGCAAGTTTTATTATTAGTGATTTGGAGCATTTTTTCATATAGTTATGAAAAGTCTGTAAGTCTTTTTGGAGAACTCTTTGTTCCTACCACTTATGTATTGAATAAATGCTATGCCTCTTTAAAAAGCAAGTTGCATATAATGGAGATTTGTGGTTGTATGGACAATCTTTTAATCTGTCCTTTGTGTATGGAGTTGTTTGTGTTTGCTAATGTCTATCAAATTCGAAATAACCGAAAAAAATTTTTTTAAAAAGAAAGGGTCCATGGGGGAGGCCTTTCAGACTTCATGGTGGCATATTATCCATTTCATCAATGTGAATTGTCATTTCACACTTATATGAAAGTACTTTGTATTTTGTAAAGTATTATATCAATATAAAGTATTTTATCTTGTTATTACCATCATATTTTTTTTTCCTTTCAAATTCCAACTAGTAATATATGAGTCTTGTGGCTACCCTGAAGATAGTGAGAAAGCTGAAACCCAATGGCCTGGAGAAGAGCTGCCAGCTATTAGGGTCTTACATGGTCTAGAAAATAATACTGAAAAGATTTTAGCCTACTGAAGTGTTCTTTAGTTTGCTATCTGTTGGCAAAGACTAGTTCCACGTATACGATAGTATTCCTGAAATCTTGTGTTGTCAATGAGACAGTATAGTATAGTTGAATGATCATATAGGCTGGGGATTAGGAGATTAAGTTCTGGTTCCCAAATCTGTCTAGTCTGATCCTTTCTACTTATTTTGTTTGCCTATAAAATTAGCAGTTAGACTAAATCATTTCTAAAAAAAAAATAGATGATCTTCTAGCACCAACTAAGGTTTTATTATCTTTTCTATGTAAATATATTTTCCTGTCAAATCTTTAGGAAGGGTGTCCTGATCATAATTATAAAGAATGATATCTTATAGTGGAAAAAACAGGGGATGTTGATACATGAGGAAGCATACAGGGAACTGAGAAAACAAAGATGAATTGTTTTCTTCAGAGACAGTCCCTACTAACTCTGCCACTTGTCAAAAAGCAGATGTAGAAAGGATTGGTTCTTACAAATTTATTCTTTCAGTCATGTGAAAAAAAATCACAGAATTTTAGAAATGTCAGGAAATTTAGAGATTCTCTAATGTAAACCTTTAATTTCACATATGAGGAAAGTGAGCCCAAGAGAAGTGACTATATATGATTAGTAAACTAGCCTTAAACTCTTAGGTGGTCAAGACAATAATAAAAAATACATATACCAATAATAATAATAATAATGAGTACCTCTTTCTTTGTGGAGGTAGGGGAGATATTGTTGAATATTACAGTTGATGTCTGATTGGTTTTTTAAAAATTAAATTTTATTCTATTTTCAGGTGCAAATCATCTACTATACTCTTCTCGCTTCCTTTCTTGGGAAAGTAAGAAAAACAAAATCCATTACAAACATGTACAGGCAAACAAAACAAATTTCTGCATTAGCCATGTCAGAAAAAAAAAAAGTCTCAATCTGTACTCAGTGTACCACTTCTTTGTCTAGAAGTAGATAATATCTGGTTTGTTTGTTGAATTGCTATTTTTCTCTTTTATAAGGGATGGCTTACTTGGTAGGGGAAGAGGGAGAGATATATCCAGAAATGAGGGTGCCACTGAAATAAAAGGCAAAAACATTATTTTTTAAAAAAGAACACTAATAGCTGGCATTTTGTAGCACTCTGCAGTTTACAAAGCACTTTATTTCCTGTGATCTTCACAACAATCCTTGTGAAGTAAACAGGACAAGATTTATCTTCAGTTTTTAGATAAAGCCATGGGGATTCACAGAGATAAAATGCCTTGCCCAAAGTCTCACAGCTAGTAATAGGCAGAGCTGGTAGCCAAACTCAGATCTTTTCAAATAGAGCACTCTTTCTCCAATGTTACAGCTGCCTGTAAGGTAGTGGACATGGGATAGGCAACTCAGAATTAAAAAGCCCTCACAGAGTGAATACTCCATTGACTATTGTCAAGAAGAAGCATAAAGATCTCTGAATAATGGAAACAAGTTAATTTGGTGAAAAAGATGGGGCAGAAATCAAACATTTAGTGTGTCATATTACTAGTAAGAGCAGAATGATCAGATTATAGGATTACTGAGGAAATTATAAAAGTAGGGGAGAGAGATGAACAATGGAGGCTTGGTCCTCCAAGTTGTAGTCTGTGTATTTCTAGTCTGCTTATTGCATAACAAAGATTTTTAATTAGCTTTTAAGATAGAACTGAACAAGCTACAAAGTTTGTTTAAAAGAAGTATAAAGAATTGACAATGAATACAAATAAAGGTAAGGAAAGTCCTAGGCATTTTCTGAAACACAAGAAGCCATTTAAAAGAGTGAGAGGAGGTTGCCCAAACCAATATCCTTCCTTGAGGAATAGTGACTTCAGGGCAAATCAAACTGTGTGTTTATATTAACCTCCAAACCCTTTTCTCCTAAGGATTTATTCATGTAATATCAAATTAAAAGGAACATCAAAGATGTCTATTAAAGAGAAAACAATTCACAGAAATGCCATCTGACAAGCAGATGCTAAATTAGGGAGAGGGTATTTTCTCTATTCAACAAGAATAGAATAATGTCTGGGAACCAGACTTTCTTGCAGGCACCCTTCAAAAACACCAGCATTTCTCATTTGATTTAAAACTTTGTGATGCTAATGCATTTTTGGAAGAATTATGAACCAATCCAGCCATTCTGGAAAGTACTTTGGAACTATGCCCAAATGGCTATAAAATTGTGCATACCTCTCTAATCTAGGAGTAACACTATTGGGTCTATATTCCAATGAGATCATAAAAATGGGAAAAGGACCTATATATGCAAAAATGTTTGTAACAGCTCTTTTTTATGGTGGCAAGGAATTGGAAATTGAGTGGATACCCATCAATTGAGGAATGGCTGATAAGTTGTGATATTTTAATGTAAAGGAATACTATATGTTCTATAAGAAATGATAACCAGGCTGATTTCAGAAAAGCCTGGAAAGAATTACATGAACTGATGCTGAGTGAAGTGAGCAGAACTAGAACACTGTATTAACAGCAACACTGTTCAATGATCAACATGGATAGACTTAATTTTTCTCAGCAATATAGCAATCCAACACAATTCCTGTAGACTCGAAAGGGAAAATGCTGTACATACATCCAGAGAAAGAACTATAGAGACTGAATGCAAATAAAAATAAACTATTCCCCCCCTCTTTTTTTCCTTTTCTTTCTTTCTTTCTTTCTTTCTTTCTTTCTTTCTTTCTTTCTTTCTTTCTTTCTTTCTTTCTTTCTTTCTTTCTTTCTTTCTTTCTTTCTTTCTTTCTTTCTTTCTTTCTTTTTTGCTGAGGCAATTGGGGTTAAATGACTTGCCCAGGATCACACAGCTAGGAAATGTTAATTGTCTGAGACCAGATCTGAACTCAGGGCCTCCTGACTTCAGGGTTGGTGTTCTATCTACTTCATCCACCTAGCTGCCCCCTCCCCTTTTTTTTTCTTTCTAGTGGTTTTTCCCTTTTGATCTGATTCTTACATAATTCTAGCTTTTTATTTTTCAAAATATGTACAAAGATAGTTTTCAACATTCTCTTGCAAAACCTTTGTGAAGAATTGCACATATTTAACCTATATCAGATTGCATGCTGTCTTATAAAGGGGGGAGGGAAGGGAGAAAAATTTGAAAAGGTTTTGCAAAAATGAATGTTAAAAACTATCTTTACATGTATTTAGAAAAATAAATACTATTTTAAAAAAGAAAACAAATTCCAAAAAATGTAATAAAGAATTATGGAATTATTAGAGAAAAATGAAAACTATTTTTACATGTAATTAGAAAAAATACTATTAAGAAAAAACAAAACAAAACAATACCTTTGCACTGGCCTGATTTGGTGGATTTTTTAAATGTTTGATTTCTGTCAGCTCCTACTTCCAGCTATAGTCCTGAAAATCTATGCTTTGGGAGATCCAGTCTTTTTTCAAGTAGCAGACTTTCGGGCTTCTAGTCATGCTTCCACTTTCTGCTTTGCCCTCTTCTGAAAGCATATATGTCTCTCTCTTTATCTCTCTTTCTCTCTGTCTCTCTCTCTCTCCCTCTCTCTCTGCTTAGAATCTTCCTGGCCAGACATTTTCAGCTTACTAGCTGTGTGGAACTTTTGCCTGTTACCCCAGGGATAAGAAACTAAGCACATTTTCATAAACAGTCACCCACCTCTCCTTGTTAAAATACCTGAGCTAATCTAATGGAGAGAGTGAAGATAGAACTAGCAGACTCAGTGAGAGATGGTGTAACAGTGTGGCAAGTTCTGAGAGAAGCTTTTTTGGAAAACCATCAAAACAGTTCTCCCAGTCACCGAGGCTCACAACCCAGATGTCATCCTCAACTCATCACTTGTTTTCACCCTATATCCAATTTTCTGCCAAAACTTGTCAATTTTACCTTCATAATATCTCTCATATACATTTAACCTTCTTTCTTGTGACACTGCCACTTCTCATTACTTCTCACTTGGGCTAATGCAATTTCCTGATCTGATCTTTCCCCACAAATCTCTCTTCACTCCAGCCTATTTTTCACTCAACTATCAATGTGACCTTAAAGCATAGCTCCCTACCTCCTGTGTCAATGAACTCCAGCAGTTGCCTCTCAAATATCAAATATAAAAATCCTTTAGCATTCAAAGCCCTTCTTAACCTGCCTTCTCCCTTCCTAGCCTACTGACATATTAGTCTTTCCTCTGATGTATTTTGTGATCCAGTGACAATGAATTCCCTGCTATTCTTAGAATAAGACATTCCATCTCCTAACTGGGCATTTTCTTGAGAACCCATGCCTGGAATGTTTTCCCTTCTTCCTCTTTACCTCCTTGATTCCTTTAAGTGCTAACAAAAATTGTACTTTCTTTCCAGGTCTTCTGATTCTAGTGCCTTCTTTGTTATCTCAATTATCTCAAATCTATCCTGGACACAGTTTGTACATAGTTGTTTGCATGTTTCTCCTCCTTTAGATTATAAGCAACTTGAGAGCAGGGTATATTATTTTTCTTCATATTCCCAGCCTTAAGCACAGTGCTTGGCATATGTTGTTGTTCAGTTATTTCAGTTGTACCCACCTCTTCATGACCCCTCCCCCCACTGGAGTTTTCTTGGCAAAGATACTGGAATGATTTGCCATTTCCTTCTCCAGCTCATTTGACAGATGAGGAGACTAAGGCAAACAGGTTCAAGTGACTTGCCAGGGGTCACCCAACTAGCAAATGCCTGAGGCCACATTTGAACTCAGGTTTTCCTGATTCCAGTGCCACTGTTGCCACCTATCTGCCCTTGGTGCACAGTAGGCATTTAATGTTTATTTACCTGACATAATTTGAATAAAACCTTACCCCTGGCCTTCCTGGTTTCTTCCCCGGTTGGATATATATCTTTTCTGTACTCTTTCTATTTCTGTTTGGAGTTAACCCTGGTCTCATTAGGACCTGAATTGGGGCAGGCTTTAGTTTGGAACCTTAATTTGGAAAGGTCAGTTACCATTCCAGTTTGGGATAAAGGAAAATGCTACTCTAAAATCCTTTTCCAGTTGTTCCTGTCTCCCCTGGCTCAAATCACATGAAATTTACTTTTAAATATACCAATTATAAGAGCCTGTAGTTTTCAGCACTGACTGCCTTATCTGATAATTTTGTGGACCCCCTTTGAGTCCCAGCAACAAAATTTAACCCTGCAAATACATCAATCCAATATAATTTTCATCATTTTGGTTCTCCAATCCTAATCATCTAATATCAACCAACACTTTAGAAGGGGATTCTTAACCTGTGGTCTGTGAACATGGTTTTAAAAATATTTTGGTAAATTTTTAATATTTTTTTGCAATTCAATGTATTATTTTATTTTATGCATTTAAAAATTTTTTGAGAAGTGGCCTACAATTAGACTGCCAAAGGGTTCCATATCACACACAAAAAAGATTAAGAATTCTTCTTTTAGAATCAAACTGTATCCTCATTCTTCATTTATTGCATTTTTAACCTCATATTATCTTAGTTTCCTTCTCTTCTGGGTACTCTCCAATTTCTCAACATCTTTCCTAAAATGTGATGTCCAGAAATGAACAATTTATGTTGTTGTGTTATTGTATATATTGTTTTCTTGGCTCTGCTTGCTTCTCTCTGCTGTAGTGCAAATAATCTTTCCATGTTTCGTTGTATTCATCAAATTGGTCATTTCTTACAGCACAGTATTATTCCATTACATTCAGATAACGCAACTGGCTTAATCTTTTCCCTATTATGGCTTCTACGTTATTTCCAGTATTTATTTTCACAAAAAGTATTGCTATACCTATTTTGATGGATATGTAAGTCCTTTTATTTATTTATTTATTTATTTATTTATTTATTTTATCAATGACCTCCATGGGATATATGTCTAACAGTAGTATCTCTGGAGGAAAATTCCAAATTGCTCTCCCTCTTTCTCCTCTTTCTCCGTTGTAAATTCTATGCATAATGTCCTTTTTCCTAACTACTGGAGAACTGCTTTTGGTCTTTTTAGTTATCCTAATAGAATGTACATTCTGAATTTCACATTAAAACGAGAGGTTTGCCTAGAGGACGACTCCTTCCAATTCCAATTCTGTGATTCTGGATGCTCCCACACCAAACCTCCATGGAGCACCATCATTCAATCTAAACTATCACCACGTGCCACACCCACCCATGCCACGCCTCCTTAGGCCACGCCTCCCCATGCCCTCCACCGCCCAATGGCCAAGGTACACGGCGCAGCCCATCCAATAGGTTTTTAGCTGTCTTCGAGATGCCTGGATGGAATGTTTAGAAATTCCATCCCACCGGGTTATCCTTTCATTATACCTAACAATCCTGGTGACTTCCAGAACCCGCATCCTCTAGCTACGGTCTACTGGCAGCACACTAGCGGCAGCCAGTTGTTTCTTAAAGCCCGCTCCGTCTCTGTCTTCTCACTGGTTCAGGGTCCTAGCTGGAGGATGCTCTCACCCCAGAAGCATTTCGGGAGTAGTAGTTTTCTGTCCCCCATGGCCATCCCGGGGTCCACAGCAGAGGACTACAATTCCCAGCCACCCAAGCGGGCCGCCTATCAATGGGTCCCACCTGTCCCGCGGATTCTCCGTAGCGCGGTCTAGACAAGGCAGCGAGAAAGCAGGAAGGGAGGGAGAAGGGGGCGCCAGGCAGGTGTTTCGACGTTGCTCGGGTAATAACCCCCTACCCAGAGCCCTGCTGCTCGGCCCCCTTCTTCCTCCCTGTTATACGCTGTGTCCCGGGGGACCGGCTTCAGGAAGCCGCCATGGACATCTTCGGGGACTTAAGGAAAATGAACAAACGCCAGGTAATCGGAGGCCCGGGGCAGGGCGAGGGGCGCGAGACGGGGTGCGGGCCGGGCTTAGAAGTGTTGGGACCCCGGAGGGAGCGCGGACTTGTGAACCGAAGCCGCGGGATGATTGGCAGAGACCCGACCGGGAGCAGAATGGAACTTCAGCCCACCTTACGCTACCTGAGGGGTTGAGACTTGTAGCCTCCGGGTGGGGGTGGGGGGTGTGCAGTCCATGAACTGTTGGATTTCGCCTTCTGACACACTTCTCTTTGATCAGCTTGTTTACCAAACACTTATTTACACATAGCCTGCTAAGTGTAAATTCTGGGATATATAAATTTAGATTAGAACTGTCCTACCCCCAGGTAGTTTACTCTCTAATATAGTTTAAGGACACTGGATTAATTTAGTTCACTTCTGCCGGGGGCTGCTCTGTGTGCCAAGCACCTTGCTGGGCACTGGGGTGGGGGATAAAGCATGTCAGGTAGGCACCCTCTGGTGTCTGTCTTCAAACTCTAGATAAAGGTGACTGAATAAAATGGTGAGGGATTGGGAAACTGGAACACTAGAAGGATCCTCGGCTGTAAAACTGACAGTTTAGCAGTGAGGATGTTGACAGGCTGTCCATCTTCTTCCTATGTCTATTTCTAGGGCTATTACAGCCCTACTTCATTGTCTGCTTTTTTGCTGCCAGGCATTGCTGCCTGGTTGTATGAACTCATGCTGCCTAATTTCACTTGGGCCGTCATTCCTAAATTCTTTTATTCCATAAAATAGCTTTTTAAATGTTTTCCTTCTGTCCCTATTTCGATCTGCCCCGACCTGCCTCAAGCTTTAAAGTAGATGACCTAGTCACTTAGTGTAACTAAAGGATCATAGCTGTGTCATGAACTTCTTCCTTCTCTATCTCAGTGATTTTCTGAATTTTTATTTTTTATTATCTTTTCCCAGGAGAATTTCTCCAGTTTCCCTCCCTGAATTTGATTCACTTGAGTTAAATTATACACTGTTTAAGTGCCTACTTAGTATGACAAAAAATGAGTCAAGAAGACCTAAATTCTAATCTAGCCTCAGATAACCTATAAACTTTGTGATTCTGGGCATGTTACTTAACTCATGTCTGCTTCATTTCCATCAGTTGTAAAATGGGGATAATAATTGCACCTTCCTCA
Source organism: Myrmecobius fasciatus (assembly GCA_023553655.1). Lineage (NCBI taxonomy): Eukaryota > Metazoa > Chordata > Mammalia > Dasyuromorphia > Myrmecobiidae > Myrmecobius > Myrmecobius fasciatus. The sequence goes on from JAJPUD010002446.1 coordinate 37,275, forward strand.
AAGCATTCTTGTGAGAATCGAATTAGATAATTTTTGTAAATCACCTAGCACAATATCTGACATATAAGTGCTATGAAATGCTAGGTATTTTTATAACCCGCTTTTATTATTGGAGATAACTAATTTTGGCCTCCCACTCAATTGAAATTGTTCTATCAAATGGTACTTGGTTGCTAACAAATCTTATAGTCTTTTCTCCTGCAGTATTTGACACATAAATGTCAAATGCTTGCATTCTGGCCTCCGTTATCATTGTCCTTGGTTTCTTACCTCCAAGCCTTTTTTTCTGTCTGCTGATTTCTTTTCCTCTTTTCATCACCACATGTAGGTACTTCCTAGGTTCCTGTCCTTTATCCTCCTCCCTTTATGTAGGTGACTTCAAATGTGTATCTTAAGCCCTAGCCTTCCTCCCAAGGTCTAGTTCTCATTATAAAAAGGACTTTGTACTTTCCACATTGAATGAGCATCACTTAAAGAAACCAATGATGTTTCACCTAGAAAAGGGAAAATTTGAGGAAGAACATGATTTCTGACCTCCTTTATTTGAAGATTTTTGTGTGGAAGAGGGAGACTTATTCTGCTGGGACTAAGGGAAAGAAACAGAAACTGTTTTTAATAAATAAATTTATTTTTTAATTAAGCATTTTTTATTCCTCCCACTCTTTCTCCTACAAAACACACACACACACACACACACACACACACACACACACGAGAAAAGAAAAGCAAATTCCTTACAACAGTGCATAATTGACCAAAACAAGTTCCCATATTGGCTACATTCAAAAATGTCTCATTCTTCATATTGTCAGTCATTTCTCTATCAGGAGGTAAATAGTATTCCTTATCAGCTCTTTGGAATCATGGTTGATCATTTTGTTAATCAGAGTTCTTAAGTTTTTCAAAATTGTTTATTTTTTCATTGTTATTAGAGTATAAATTTTTCTCCAGGATCTGTTCGTTTTATTTTTCATTAGTTCATCCAAGTCTTCCCAAATTTGTCTGAAACTATTTCCTTCATT
>JAJPUD010002446.1:38306-171049 GCA_023553655.1 Myrmecobius fasciatus
ACTTTTTGGGCATACTTCCAAATTGCTTTCCAGAATGGCTGGGCCAATTCATAACTTCAACAACAAGTCATTATGTTTGTTTTCCCAATGTTTGTTGTCAATGTTTATTGTTCCTTCCAACATTTATCATTTTTTTGTTTTTGGTTAACTTCCCCAAATTGATGGATGTGAACACAGTTTCTTTCATTTTAATTTCTCCAGTTATTAACGAGTTGGAGCATTTTCTTATGTAGGATTTTGCTAGAATTTCTTCCCTTGAGAACTGCCTGTTCATATTTTTTGACCATTTATCACTTGGATAATAGTTATAATTATCATAAATTTTAATCAATTTCTTATTTATCTTGAAAATGAGAGCTTTATCAGAGAAACTTACTGCAAAGGTGGTTTCCCTCCCAATTAAGTTTCTCTTCTAAATTTTATCTACATTGGATTTGTTTGTGCAAAAATTTTTAAATTTTATGTATTCATAATTGAATGTTTTATTTTTGTGATCTTCTCAATGCCATGCTTAGTCATGAACCTCTTATGCATAGATCAGAAGGTCATTTCTTTTTTGTTCCTCTGATTTATGTTGTGGTTTTTATATCTAGATCACATATGTATTTGGAACTTGGCTTGGTAAATAGTATTAGGTGTTGAAATATGCTGTCTAATTTTCCTAGCTTTTTTTTTTTTTGTCATATAGTGAGTTCTTTTTCTAGTAGTTGGAATCTCTGGGTTTTATTAAACACTAAACTGTTTGTGTTATTTAGATTCACTTGTGTTTCTAATGTGCTTCACTGATCAAGCACAATTTTTTAACCAGTACAAAATTGTTTCTCTGATTACTTTGTTGTGAAAGTGGTACTCTTCCTAGCTGTGTGACCCTGGGCAAGTCACTTAATCCCAATTGCCTCAGAAAAAAGAAAGAAAGAAAGAAAGAAAGAAAGAAAGAAAGAAAGAAAGAAAAAGAAAGAAAGAAAGAAAGAAAGAAAGAAAGAAAGAAAGAAAGAAAGAAAGAAAGAAAGAAAGAAAGAAAGAAAGAAAGAAAGAAAGAAAGAAAGAAAGAAAGAAAGAAAGAAAGAGAAAGGAAAAAGAAATGTGGTACTGTTGCATCACCTTATGACTGATCATTGTTTGATCTTTCCTTCAATCCATACTTTGTACCACAGCTTCTTAAACTGTGGAGATAGTGAAATTATGATTTAATATCAATCAGTGATTTGTATGCTTGTTTTGAATACCAATGTATCCAGAATCACATAAAAATTTTTCAGTGAAAAGAGGTCATGAGTGGAAAAAGTTTAGGAAGCAGTGCTTTACACTGATGCCCAAGTAAGTAGCCTTTCTGTTTCACTATTATGATCTATGTTAGTCACAAATCTCATCAAATTTCCTCATGATAATGATTCAGATATTTAAAGATAACACAACTGTTTTGTTGACCCTACCTTCCTATTCCACCCCATTCAGCCAAGCCTTCAACCTAAATTTCAGGCTAAACTTTATTTTTTCTGCTCCCCATTCATGCTGGATATTCTAATCTTCCTTTCTTCCTTTACTTCCTTCCCTCCACCCTCTTCCTTTTCTCCTTCTGTCTATACAGGGACTCATACCCTTACTTGCCAGTAGTTTGCCCAAAAGAATATACATTTTGATTGCTGAAACCTCACCAGATATATTAGGGGTTATGGGCTAGATTTCCTTTTTTTAGGACCCTGTCTTAAAACCCAAATCATTTTCTTTGATTGGCCAACAGTATATCATGACTCAAGCTTCTTTTGGTCTTTGTTTAGGTTTTGATGGCTTGGAGTGAGTGTAAAGAGTAGTTATTTCTGCTTTGGTCAGAAACTCTGAAGGTCTTCTCTTCCAGATTGAATTTTTTTTTTTTGACTAGGTAAAAGAGGTCATTTTGGGGACTTCATTTCCTACCTCTCCTTAGTCTTTGAATGGGCATTTGCCACAGGTAAACTGAGACCTGAGAAAAATTGGACCCAAATGACTCCCGAGGAGAGAGTAAAGCAGGTGACTTTGCACAGCCCTCCCTCTCTTAATTCCAGTTCACTTTCAAGTCATCATGTCACCTTCCTGAAGTTTTTATTCCTCTTCTAGAACAATGACAACAAACAACAATCTAGTCATATTTAACTACTTTTACACTCCCCTATCTTATCCCTCCTCTTTTCTCTACTTATTCAGGGAAGTCATATCCTATTCCTGTAATTGGAATGTATACTATCTTCCTGCCCATTTATTGGAGTGCCTACTATTTTATATCCTCTATGAAACTTTCTGTCAAACTCATTTCTTCTTTCCTTAAATTTAAAATTATCTCTTCCTTCCTTCTAAAATTCTTTTAAAGTATTTTGTCAGGGTATCTCCTTTGCCTTTATTATATTTTACTTTGTATCATATCTGTATATGCCCAGTTTCCCCTTTTAGGTTGTAACTATCTTAAGGACAAGAATTACAGGAATTTCCCCCCCTCCCTCATATTTCTATCTTGTGTCTCACTTGTATACTAAGACTTGCATATTTTATGTAAAAGTTAAATAAACATCTGTTCATTTAATAGGTTGAATTCAATTGAAACATTTGACTGTTTCTTTCCTCCTCTCCCATTGTACAACTAGCGACCTAATTCAGCCTTTCTTGGTTTTTAAAATCTGAACTGCTTATAAAAGAGATTTCTATATTGAGAGGGAAGTTGTGTTATGACTTTGAAGGTCCCTTTTACCTTTGAAATTCTATGATCTTGACTATATCCATGGTGTGAAAATTAATCACCACTTCTGGGAGCAGGTCAGGAATAAGAATTGTTCTCTTCCTTACTTGCCCTTGGTTCTACAATTAGCTTTAGGTTGTAAGGGTCTAATGATGAGTGAGAACTGGATGCAATCTTTTGAGAACGCCTAAATTTTTAGGCTGAAAATCCATGTCATGAGCTTATTAAATCATATTCAATCCAACTGTCATTTATTAATTGCTACTGCTCGGACTAGGTGTTGGGAACAGAAATAGAAAATGAAAACTAGCCTTTGGAGGGAGTGGAGACGATACAATATTTAAGCAGGTAAGTATATATATGACAATGTGAGAAAGGAGAAAGTACAAATTGGGCTTCAGAAAGCTTTTCATAGGATCTTTGTGGCATATTTTTTTTTCCTGAGGCAATTGAGGTTAAGTGACTTGCCCAGGGTCACACAGCTAGGGAATGTTAAGTGTCTGAGACCAGATTTGAACTCAGGTCCTCCTGACTTCAGGCCTGGTGCTCTATCCACTGCACCACCTAGCTGCCCCATCTTTGTGGCATATTAAGGAGACTAAGAATTCAGAGAGGTAGAAATAAGGAAGAGATATATATGTGTGTATGTATATATGTATTTCAGGCATGGACAAACCAGAAGGAGTGCTAAGTTTGGGAAACAAGTAGGCCAGGTTTACTTGGGGCATCGAGTATGAAAAATAAACCTAAAAAGATAGGCTGTAAATGTTTTGTGAAGTGCTTTAAGCATCAATCTGAGGCATTTCTATTTTATCCTGTAGACAATGAGGAGCAACTGGAGGTCCTTATTTAGGAGAATGACATGGTCAGATTTATTTCTAGGGAAGTTTATTTTGGTAGCTGTTTAGAAGATGGATTTTATAGAGGAGAGATTGAAAGTCCTGCAACTCACTGTTACAATGCAGGTAAGGAGACTCAATGGCCTGAACTAATATGGTAGCCATGGAGGAGTGATCCAAGAAAGATATGGAAGTAGAACTGAAAGTATTTGGCAACTGAATGAATATGGGGTATGAAACAGAGGGAAAAGTCAAGGGTGACTCCAAAGTTGTAAACCTAGATGACTGAAATAATTGTGCTGTCTTCACCAGAAATAAGGAAATTTGGAAGAAGGATAGATTTAGAGAGTTCCATTTTAAACACTAGGACTTTAAACATTAAATTATTTTATTTATCCTTGAGTATTAAGTATTTATAGGACCCTTATAAACCACTACTCCATGTTATGGCACGTTAAAAAAAATAAGATAGGACCTTTTTTTTTTTTTTTTCTATTTTTATAAGAAGACATTGATGGGGGTGCTAAATCTTGAGTAGCTCGATTAATTAGCTCAGGTAATGTAATTTTATTTAAACAAAATATAACAGTCTGGATCAAAGTAAAAAAAAAAACCTCAGGGAATTTGTTTAATAAAATGAGCAGTTTATGGAGCTTAAAGTCTACTTGACTGATGTGCTTATTTATGACAGCTCTTCCCCCCTTCCCCCTCCCCAGTTACATATTCAGCATATATAAAGTTCACCAGGAATTGATGAGTTCTGTCAGAACTCGAAACAAACCTGAATGGCTTTTGAACCTTGAGTTTTATATTATTTCATACTCAAAAAATCAAATGTAATTGAAACCCAATACAAATGTCGCTATCTAGAGTGAGCAGATACTAGAGCTCTTTGAATACATGAAAAGTGAGTAAGCTTGGGTATGCATAATTCCTTTAGTGTACTGTGGTCACACTTAAGAAATCATTAGGCATTCTAGCTATTTGTCTGTGTCTTTACCTTCATCTCTACTCCTGCTTTCCCATTCCCCAAGGGACCTAGTCTTATCAGATTGCTTCCTTCTGGTCTTCGACAAGTGTAATCACTGAATCTGCTTTCAGGTATATTATGTTAAACAATATACAAATAGCAAAAATCATAATGACACAAGTAACAAATTCACAACAAACTCACAGACTAGTGAAATACTGATAGAGTCATAGTATTTGTTATATTCCAGGAAATGTTACCACCAAGAAAGAATCTGAAGCTAACTAGTTTAGTCATTGATGTATTGTTTTGTCCCCAAGGGTTTTTGCTGTTCTATACCTTCAAGACAGGTGGTGATCTACCTTGTCAAAGCTTTGTCAGAGAAGGCCCAGTTAGAGTTCATTGGACCTTGAGAGCTTGTTCTAGCAGGGGAATATTTATGGACTCTTGACTAGAGAATGATTTACCACTACTCAGTTTTGCAGCCTTATAATTATATTTTGAATAGGAATTAGACTCCTATGGGTAAAGCAGAATCCAGTCTATGGTTAAAAATGATCACAGATGAATTGTTGGCTGCTTCCCTAGTCAGAAGAAAATAATAAACAATCCAGTCCCATACATTTAGGTGTATTTGGAGCTATGCCTTCTTTATCCCAAGTTCCTTCTGGGAGTCACAGTCTGATAAGCTGCCTCAGTACATTTAAGGCTAGGATGATGAATGATGACCATTTACTTCATTAATTCAAGAACGTGAGTACTTTTTTTTAATTCAATTTTCTGTGTAAGCAAATTTATTTATTTATCTATCTATCTATATATATACAGATTTGTATACATAACATGTTTTTGTGTGTATATTTATTTCTGTACATAGACATAACATATACACATACATACACATATGCCTTAGTAAATAATTTAATGATTTGCTCTGTTTCCCAAAATTAATTAGTCTCTCAGTGAATCCATCTAGGATGCTCATCGGATATCAGACTCACATTTTCTTACTGATTGTATGCCTTTTTAGTTTGGTAGTTCCAGCTAGCATTCACATTTCATTGGCATAGCATTTAAGGAACACCTTTACCTCATGATGGTCATCAGAGAACTTTAGTGGAAGCATCACATTTATCCAAGTAGAATTGGAGAATTTGTCTTAAGAAATGTTGTCATAGATTTTATGGAATATGTTGTGGCAGCTGTATGTTTCAAGGTATATGTAGATGCTTGGCTGCTATGACAGCTGTAACTAAATTTAATAGAGAACATTTGTGAAAAACTGAATGATTCTCCTGCTCTTTGATATTATCAACAGAAAACTCCCCCAGGAACTTAGGGTTGCATTGTTAAATATGTCATTATGGTTATACTGTATAGTTAAAAAAATAAATCTTCCAAAGTGAAGTATTGAGAGTTGTAGCCTGTTAGGAGGAGCTGACTTCTAGAATGTCTTTTCTCCATCTAATCCCCTCAGTTTGCTCTCCCACTTAATGTGTTAGCCGATTTTGCTATTTGTTTGTGCTGCTTTTCCTGATTAAAAATTGTAAAACATTACTTTCTTCAGAATTTCAGCTTCTACTGTCTGCTGATACTTGTTTGGACACATTCTCCTGATTGAAATCCCTTTTTTTCTGTCACCTTCTAGAATCTACTAAATAAGGCATGCTTAACCTGGGATTACTTTCTCTATTATAAAGAGACCATACTTTTCTCTTTGTTTCCACTTTTAAGGGAGGAAAGAAGAAAGGCCTTTAGCTTAGTCATCTGAAAAAGTACATCTGGTAAATCAGTTGTCATTTTTGTCCTCCTCAGTTGACATTACCTGTAGACTGAAATTTTTGTTTAAAATATTCAAACACTTAACATGTCATCTTTATTATTAAATTTACTTCTGCTACTGAATTCTGCTTTGATTTTGGAAGTACTGTGTACAAAATAGTAACCAGAGAAATAACTAGGTAAACAGAATGCTAAGTTTCAGATCAGCATCTTGGTCTCAAGTTATTTTGCTCAAAGAAAATAATTTTTAATTGATTTTATTTTTCCTCAAGATTTCAAGCTAAAAAAAAAACCTCAGGGAAAAAAATAAATTTTTTGTATGATGCTTTTGCCAAATAAGAAGCTAAAAATAAGAATCTGTTTCCAAGCTACTCTCCACACAGCTGCCAAATTGATAGACCTAAAACACAGATCTAACCGTGTCATTGCCTTGCTTAAAAATTTCCAATGGCTTCTTATTGCCTCTTAGATAAAATAAACAAACTTTGGCCTGGAATCTAAAACCCTTGACAATATGACTATCACCTACATTTCCAGTTGAATTTTACATTATTTTCTCCTCAAGTAGTCTCCACTGAAGTCAAATTGACTTTGTAGTTGCTCCCCAGATATAGCATCCTGTTTCCTGCCTTCATGACTTTGAATCAGTGAACTTCTTTCTTTATTTCCACTTGATGGAATCCATTGCTTCTTTTCGAGTATCACTCCAGTTCCCCTTTGTACATTGGGACTTTCCTGATTTTTCTCTCCCTTCTTTCCAATTATTAGCTTCCTCCCTCTTAACATTTCTTTGTTTCTCTTTACTTATATACTTATCTTCCTAATAGAATGTAAATTCTTTGAGAGCTGGGACTATATCATTTTTGACTTTTTTTTCCTATTACCTAGAACAGTATCTTATAAGTAACCATCATAGTAGACATCCAATATATGTTGCATTCTATTTTGTTGATCTTAATCAGTATGGACACAATGTACTTGGAAATCTTGCTTCAGAATTAGCAAACTTTTAAAAATGCCTTGGAGCATTTTCCAATTAAATCTGGAGAAGGGTATCCCAGTAGCAGTATATCTGGCAGTCCATCTGTAGACCCTCCACCAGGACAGATGGCAATCCATCTATGTCTTTTTATCTTTCTTGTCATACATGTCCATGTTATTCCATGAATTCTTCAGAGAATCTATCTACCAACTCATATTGTGTCTTCCTTTAGTGCTAGCCATATGTTGTCTCATTGTCTTTTTCTCATTGCTCTATCAGTCCATCTCCTGTTCTGCTCATTCTTTTAAGAATTTCTACTTCATTCAACAAATATTAATTGTGTACAAAACTGTGTGCTAAGGATACACTACTGTTAAACAAAACTGTTCCAGGGAACTTGTATTTATTTAATAGGTAAGACCAGATAAATAAAGATGCAGACAAGTAAGATGAATGAAAAAGCATTTATTTAGAGTAGGCCAAACACTGTGTCAAGATCTGGAGATACATATGGAAAAAAACTAGAAAATTCTTTCCATCAAGGAGTTTATACACTAATTGTTAGAGATAACACATGAAAGAAGTGAAAGCTACAGGGCAGATAGAAAGGTCCAGAAGTCCTAAGAGTGCTGTGGAGGGGGAAGGGACAAGGCCAGGGATATTTAGGGTTATATAAGTGTGTTGGATCACAGTGCCAAGGAATTGTAGGGCAAAGAAGCAAGGGAGATAATAGGGCACAGAGGACTTTGAGACATTGGCACAGCAAGTGGCACAGCTTGGTGACCTTCCTTATTTCTGGAAGGAATAGAATTGACTTATCCCATCCAAGTGATTTGGGCAGTTGAAAAGCAAGCAGGAAGGGTGCTCCCACTGGTGATGCATCTTCTTACTGCTCAACAGATGTATATGGATTTTTTTATTCATTTATTCATACATATGAGGCAAATTATACTATTATAAATGCATAGGGAAGGCCAAAACAGAATGTTGGTATTTAGTTACTTTTCAGTTATGTTTGACTTTTTTGTGACCTCTTTTGGGGTTTTCTTGGCAAAAATATTAGAGTAGTTTGCTTTCTTCTCTAGCTCATTTTATTTATTTATTTTTATTTATTTATTTTTATTTTTTTTTCCATGTGACAGCTTTCAAATATTCTTTTTTTATTATTATTATTTTATTTTATTTGCATAACATATGTGTGGGTAATTCTTCAACAATAACCCTTACATAGCTTTCTGTTACAAATTTTTCCCCCCAACTCCCCACCCCTCCCCTAGATGGCAGGATATCTACTACATGTTAATTATGTTAAAATATTGGCAAATCGAATATATGTATACATATTTCAAACTTATCATTGTTGTGCAAGAAAAATCTTATCTACACAAACGATATATCAGATAAAGGAAACGCAATGTAAGCAAACATCAGTTAAGGAGTATGAGAATGTTATGTTGTGGTCCACATTTCACATCCCTCTCTCTGGGTGTATATGGCTTTCTTCAGTGAACAATTGGAGGTGGTTTGAAACATTTCATTGTAGAAGAGAGCCATGTCCATCAGAATTGATCGTCATATAGTACTGTTGTTGCCGTGTATAATCTCCTGGTTCTGTCTAGCTCATTTTATAAATGAGGAAACAGATAAATGGGATAAAGTGACTTGCCCAGGGTCACACAGCTTCTCTTCTTGATTTCAGATTTGGCACTCTATCCATTGTACTACCTAGCTGATCCCTAAACAGAACTAAGAAATTTAGGAGGTAAAAGAGCAGTTGTTGAGAGGGGCATCAGGAAAGGTTTTTATGGAGGGGGTTGCTTGACTTTGAAGGAAGAAAAGGATTTTGACAATTAGAGATGGAGGAGTAGACCATTCTATTGCAGGAATATCATACACAAAAGTTGAAAAGAGCATGACAGGTCAAGGGAGTGAGAAATAGTACATTTGGGTTGACTGGAACATAGAGGAGCACAGGGCATCTTAATAGTCCACCTGGGGAAAACTTACCTGATTGAAGAATGCCTTTTATGCAGACTGATCTATACTGTATGGACAGCTAATAGAGTTGATTCATCATTACATGTATCTTGGAAGATGAGTTAGGCCCAAAGTTGAATAAGAAGCCTAAAGTAGGCAGGATTGCATTTTAGAAAATTTCTCAGTGCTTTCACTGAACAACAAAAACCCATCCTTTTAACACCAAGTATTTTTACATTGATAACATATGGTTGTAATTTATACATCACACTGAAAAATCAAAATTGTAGGTTACCTAAAGGGCAGTGAGAAAATGTTTCGTGGGCCTAAATGGGCTATAATATATGACCAGTAATTATTTGGTTACAAGAAACAGTGTAAAAGATAAGGAAGTAGGCCAGTCTTAACTAAGGAATTATATATGGAAAAGCAATTCTAATGCTGTCCTGGTGACTAAGATTAAAATTCCCACAGCAGAAAATGGTTCTTTAATCTTTCTAGGATCATAGACCTCTTTGGTAGTTGGGTAAAGCCCGTGGATCCCATCTTGAAACAAAGTTTTCTTTTCTTTGCAATAGTATTTTATTTTTTTCAAATACATGTAAAGATAGTTTTTGGCATTCGTTTTTGTAAAACTTTGTATTCCAAATTTTTCTCCTTCCCCAAAACAGCAAGTAGTCTGATATAAGTTAAGTATGTGCTATCCTTTTTTTTTTTTTATTAAAAGCTTTTTATTTACAAAACCTGTGAGTGATTTTTCTACATTGACCTTTGCAAAAACATTTTTTTTTGTTCCAAGCTTTTCCCCTCCTTCCCTCCACCCCCTACCCCTAGATGACAGGTAATCTAATACATGCTAAATATGATAAATTATATGACAAATCCAATATATGTATACATATCTACACAGTTATCTTACTGCACAAGAAACATCAGATCTAGAAAGAGAGCAGGGGAAAAAAAAACAACAACCTAAGAAGGAAAACAAAATGCATGGAAATATTCACAGAAAACTTTAAAATGCTGTGCTGTGGTTCACATTCAGTTCCCTCAGGCCTCTTTCTGGATGTATATAACTATCTTCATCGCTGAACAATAGGAACTGATTTGAATCACATCATTATTGAAGAGAACCATGTACATCAGAATTGATCATCGTATAGTCTTGTTGCTGTGTATAATGCTCTCCTGGTTCTGCTGATTTCACTCAGCATCAGTTCATGCAAGTCTCTCCAGGCCTCTCTGAAATCATCCTGCTGGTCATTTCTTACCGAACAATGATATTCCATGACATTCATATACCATAATTTATTCAGCCACTCTCCAATTGATGGGCATCCATTCAGTTTCCAGTTTCTAGCCACTACAAAAAGGGCTGCCACAAACATTTTTGCACATGTGGGTCCCTTTCCCTCATTTAAAATCTCTTTGGGATATAGGCCCAGTAGAAACACTGCTGGGTCAAATGGTATGCACAGTTTGATAACTTTTTGAGCATAGTTCCAAATTGCTCTCCAGAATGGTTGGATCTGTTCACAGCTCCACCAACAATGTATCAGTGTCCCAGTTTTCCCATATCCCCTCCAACATTTGTCATTATCTTTTTCTGTCATCTTAGCCAATCTGACAGGTATGTAGTGGTATTTCAGAGTTGTCTTAATTTGCATTTCTCTGATCAATAGTGATTTGGATGTGCTATCCTTTTAAACATCTTTCCATGTTTGTCATGTCGTGCAAGAAAAATCAGACCAAAAAAACAAAAAACCCAACCACAAGACACAGACAATAAGGAGAAAATGCTGTACTTTGATCCTTAGTTCTCTCTATGAAAATGATTGGCATTTTCCATCCCAAGTCTGTTGGAATTGCCTTGAACTACTACTGTATATAATGTTTTTAAATGTATAAAATAAAACACATAGAATTAGAAAGGAAATCAGTTGTACTAGAAATAGTTATCAAAATGATTTTTTCTAACAATCTATGGATCCCAAGTTAAGAATCCCTGCCTAGAAAAAGGCCTATAGCAAATTTATTGGACCCTTTATGGAAACTTGGTGGAAAAGAGGGAGGAAAGAGATTGGAAGAGGAAGGAAGTAGTGAGGAGTCCTACAAGATAAAAAGATGTTGATGATTTTTGAATTTTACTGTTTTAGGGACTACCCAGTTTAATGATGTTATAAATTAATTGAAATATCCCTAGTACCAAATGTAGTGCCTTATACATGATGGATACCTAATATTTGTTAAATTAAACTAATCCAACCTCTTCCCATTTTATTTTTTAAAAAAACTAAGGAAATCTGGGTCCAAAAGAGGATGTGATCATAAGGGTCTTACCTCACGATCACATAGTTAAGTGACTTTGAGCAAGTTAAACTTGTTTGGATGATAAAACACTTTTTAATATAAAGCATGGATCTATCTTTTAGATTATTCAAAGGGGCTTAGTTATTGAATATTAATCTTGTTATTATATGGTATAATCCATAACATGTAACCCATAACCTCATTTCCTAAAGCATTATTATTTACAAGGTTTGGTGTATTTAAAGTATTGTAATTTTTTACATTTATGGAGCTATCATAGCCCTAAGTAGAAGTAACTTCTAGTCACAGACATGTCATGACCTATGTTATGCTGCAAGTGAGATTAAAAATCTTATTTTATCATTAGGATGTGAGTTATGTTTCATAAATGTTTTAAAAGTAGATAAAAGCCATGTCAGATTGTCAGGATGTACCTTTTTATTTCTTAGGCTTTGCGTGTCCTTAAAGAAGAGTTTTAAGTGAAACAGATTTTAAATTTATGTTATAACCATTACATTATAAGTCAAGTGACCTGAATTCTAATCCTTGCTCTGCTACTGTATAGTCAGGATACCCCAGGCAAGTTCCATAATCTCCCTCTGAGTCTCATATAATATATAAATTAAAAGGATTGAATTAGGTCATTTTTAAAATCCCTTTTCAAAAAGTCTCATATTCTGTGATCTGTATCTTCCTTATCAATTATAGGAAATGTTTAAATGAATTAAGTCCAAATTAATGAAAAGCAAAGTTTTTTTATACAGTATGTTTGGTGAAACAAAACTACTTGCTATTTTCTTTATTTGGATACTCTTTAATTTTAATTTGCAAAATGATCATACTCTAGGAGAAAGGGCAAAAGTGAAATGTGTTCATATTTAATTAAACATTTTTTCTCCAATTAAAACAGTTTCTTAAATATAAAGTCACTCAAATATGACAGTAAAAAGTAAACTTTTTTATGGAGATTTAAATTTGGATTTTATAAGGAGTCTCTTCTCTCCTATGCCAAACATTACTGAAATCATAAAGATTTGGAAACTTATAGGAATCTTATTATAAATTGCATGTGGCCAATGAGTTGGACCCAGAACTGACTAGGAGGAAAGCCGGGGAAATCATGTTTGGGAAATTGAAGAGTGCTTTCTGTGGATCCCAAACCCGTTCCTTGATGCAGAAACCCATCTTTTAATACTGGAATTCTTCTAATGTTAATTCTCAGAGCTCTAAGCTTAGCTCTTAATAGAAAGAAAATAAAAATGAAATAGTTCTTGTCTTCAAGAAGCTTACATTCTGCTGATTGGGAAGAATATACACACAATTTATACAGAATTTACACAGAGTAGTCTGTACAAAATTATTTGAGGAGAACTGACAGCTTGGAGCATGGGAGGACAGGGAAGGCTTCAAAGAGTAGCTAACATGAACTTGAAGAAAGATAAAGATTGGAAGAGGCTGAGTTGAGGTCAGAACAACATTCTGATTTAGAGGAAGTATGGCAAAATGGAAGGTAATATGCCAAGTTTGGGAAATAATAATTCAGTTTGAGCAGGTTATGTACAGGAAACAGTGTTGAGCCTGGAGATAGGAAGACTTGGATTCACATCCTACTTTAGACACTCATCAACTATATTACCCAGGACAAATCACTTCACCTCTATTTCCTTCAGTTTCCTCAATGTAAAAATGGGGAGAACAATGACACCCACCTTGAAAGGTTATGGTGAAAGCAAGATGAAATGATATATGTAAAGTGCTTACTTAGCATAGTGCCAGACATAATATAGTAGACAATATCTTACTGTCTTATTCCCCTTCCTCACATGCTCTTGTCCTCCCCCCAAAAATCTGAAAAAGGGAATAATATGAAATAAGACTGAGTCAATTCAATAACTGGAGGGTCTTAAATGTCCAGAGAATTTGTATTTTTTTACTTGTAGCAAGTGGTTGGAATTACTGAAGGCTTTTGATCAAAGGACTCCAAGAAGAGGGCTCAGAGAACCAAAAGGGACTTGGGGGATGGATTACTTTCTAGACTTGTTTAAGTGAAGAATTCCCACCCTTTGACCTCACAAGGATCAACCATCTCATTCTCTTCCAAGGTGTTTGGTTTTTACACTAAAGTTTCACATTATCTATTGTGGAAATAGAAGGAACTATCTTAAAGTACATCTTCACTTGTTTTCTCCTCCTCTGGTTCAATCTCAGAGAAAAAGATATATTTTCAATTTGTCCCAGAGCTCACCCTTTATCCTCCACTCCAGTCTCCTTCAGGACCCTGCCCTGTAGGCACTCATTTTCAAATGTCTCTCTATTTACTATATTCCTAAAAAGCTTCATTTAACATTTCTATTTCCTCAAACTGTTACCTTCCCATTTCCTGTTAGACTTTTATTTAGGACATACACTCATTGCTTACAGTTGCACACTATGCACTGACTTCTCAAAACCTTTAGAGTTTTCTTCCAATATCATTACTTTATTGAACCCAGCTTTTTTCTTTTTTATTATGTTTTGTTTTTAAATTTTTCCACAGCTATATTACCAGGTTTTAAACTTTGCCATGATTGTATCATCTGCTCTTATGATATGGAAAGGCTTGATAGTTGTCACTGGGAGTGAAAGTCCTATCGTTGTGGTCCTGAGGTATGTCTTGCATAGTAATTTTTCTTATTCAGTTACATTAATGTATTGTTAATACTTTTGTGTTTTATAATAGTGTAAATGTAAATATTTGAAAAATAATTTTTCCAAATTATATCAACTTTACACATTTCATATGTTTACTTGAATGAAACAATTCAAAGTCCTTTCTGATAGAACTGTTTGGAACTTATTTAGAAAATATTTCATGTTTTCTTATCCAGCTTTAAATGAAAAGTTTTATAGTTAAGGTTAGATAGATATATATGTTGTTTGAGATCTTACCATGCTTTCAAGTCTTTGTTTAAGTCTTTTAAAAAATTCACCAGATGTAAGAACAAGGAATACATACAGAAAGAGACAGGCACAATAGCTTTTGAAAAATTGAATTTGTTATTTATTTAAAAGCAAACAGTATGAAATAAAGATTGACGATTTCACCTGTAACCCACTTTCTGTTTTGTTATGTGCATGGAAATTACCTTTAAATATTTATATTGTTCATTAAATTAAGATAAAAAAATTAAAATCAATTAATACTTTGAATCGGCAGTGTTTTTTACACAATAAATAAGGTAACAAATTTTTACATTCAAATTTTTTTTTAAAAAGTTCTGATGTTTCCAAAAGTTTCCTTTGTATTGAGAGAATACATTTAAATGACATTCTTTCAAATTCCCTTTTTTTTTTTGCTGAGGCAATTAGGGTTAAGTGACTTGCCCAGGGTTACACAGCTAGGGAATGTTAAGTGTCTGAGACCAAATTTGAACTCAGGTCCTCCTGATTTCAGGGATGGTGCTCTATCCACTGTGCCACCTAGCTGCCCTCATTCTTTCAAATTTCTTAAAGTACATTGTTCACAAATATATTTTTTTATTTTTTCAAAGTACCTTATATATTAAAAAGTTTTGCTAAATTAACACTGATTATGTTCATCTAGTCATAAAGTCATATGTGATAAACAATTAAGTAATCATTGAAATTAAATGAAATCACATAAGTATCACCATGTTTCAGAACTATGAAATGTAGTATCCCTAATCTGAATGTGTCAGTGATGCTGTTACTTTATCTTAGATTTTATGATCAAGTTTATTCTGGCTCTTTGCAGAGGCCACATTTAAGGCTACATCTCTATGACTATGAAAAAATTATGGGAATTTTGAAACCATGAAAGGAAACTTGAGTAAGAGTTGGAAGGGACTTGGGAATCATCTGGGCCAGAGTTGTCAGACTATGGCTGCAGGTTGAAGTCCAGTCCTTCAGACCATACATAAAAACAGAGTGAGTCTAAGACTAAGACTAAGCCATGGGTCAAAGTTTGCCCTCCCCAGATCTGTGTTGTCATTTTACAAATGTAGAAACTGAGGCTTAGAGACTTGCCCAAGGTCATGTGGGTAGTAAGAAGCAAGATCCAAACTAGAACTTGGGTTTTTCTGATGGCCATTTAAATGACCAAGGGAAGAGTAGAGGAAACTCATGAAATGGGAGCAAGGGGGAGAAGAAAGGGAAGAGGGATGAGATAAAAGTATTGCTTTTAAAAAATTGTGTGATAGTGTTCTAAAGTCATTTTGCTAGCTTAGTCATACAAACATAGTAATAATCATATAATACTTTTTAGGTTTAGAAAATACTTTATGTTATATATAACTTGATTTTCTAATGACATTTTGTTTCCTAAGTCACACATAGAAATATTCAGGTTGAAGTATTCAAATGATGGTTATAAATTTCCTTATTGAATTTTCTTATAAGTATTTTTGGTTTAGAACTGTATAAGTTCAGTTGTTATTTTTTGGGTATTTTGAATAGATGAATAGACAGTACAGTCAAACATAGGAAAAGTACTGTGGTTTCTGAAATTAATTTCCCCTACAGTGTTCAGGAGATACAGAAAGAACTGATTTTCAAAAAAACTATCTTAGAAAGTAAAGGAAAAAATCCCTAAACTTATTGAATTCAATATCCGTCACATACTATTTAGTGACAACTGAGAGAAGATGACAGTTAGGTAATCAGCAGTTTGTGCCTGCTTCCTTTGTTTGAGACACAAGACAAAAATGCATCTAGCAATTGTAATGGAGAGTTTGTACAGAACTGCGGGGCACAAGAATCACAACAGTCTGATGTGGTAGGTAAAATTACATAGACACTTTAAATCTTATTTATTTTTTAAAATTTACTTTGGATTTTTTTTTAAACTATGAAAACCTGGGTAGCAGTGTAAAAACAACTTATATTAAATATTCTCGAAGAAACCCTAATTTCTATTTTGAAAAAATTTCAGGAGGAAATATTTTCCAAGTCCTTTATAATTAAACCTCATGCTAGGTAGACATCTCACATTTTACAAATACTGGAACTATTACTGCAGTGAGCATTTCTATTTTTATTTAAGAAAAATGATTCGTGAAAGATATCTAGTGATTGGTAAGGTTTTCCT
Source organism: Myrmecobius fasciatus (assembly GCA_023553655.1). NCBI lineage: Eukaryota > Metazoa > Chordata > Mammalia > Dasyuromorphia > Myrmecobiidae > Myrmecobius > Myrmecobius fasciatus. Next base: position 54,960 of record JAJPUD010002446.1, read on the forward strand.
GGGTTTCTTGTGCTGGTGCTGTTCTCTCCTCTTCTAGGAAGTTTTAGGTGGGGGAGAGTTCTTGAATTCTGCTCAAAAAACTTAACTCATTGTTAAAAGTCCAAATTAATTAGAGTGGTGGTCAAGGTTACCTATTATTCCAACTTAGTTAGGTTTTTCAGCCTTTTGTCCTTTTCTTCCCCTTCACAAATGATTTATTTCATTTCTACCAATTACTCACAACCCCCCAGGAGAACCTTACTCATTTTTACCTTCATGACTTTTTTTTTCCCTCTATTCCCCCACTTGACCTAGCATGGGCTCTTTGTTTTTGACCTGGTTTGAATCCCAGTTCTGCCACTTAATAATTACTACCTAACCTTTGGTAAGTCATTTAATATTTCTGAGCCTTCATTTCCCCATGTGTCAAATGAGAAAAATTGTATTTACACAGGCTTATTGTGAGGAACATACTTTCTCAGTATTAGGACATATAAATAGAAGCTGTTATCTGGTAGCTAGCTACTTATTCATCAAGACCCAGCCCAGGTCTCCTCTTCTACCCCAATGCCTCCTGTTTTGATTGTCCATTGTACTCAATGTCTTGGTTATCCATGTGGTACTTTAATAATACAATGAACATAATGTGTTTTTTTATGTATATCACATCTCCTAACTAGATTATAAATTCTTTGATGAAAGGGAGTTTGCAGGGAATATGTTGGAACGAGTTGTAAGTTTTAAGGTTTATAATAAAGATTCTATGGCAGTCCTCAAAACAGAATAGTTTGTTAAAAACCACGTAGTTTGCTATAGCCCAGCTTCTTAAACTGTGGTTAGTGACCCCATATGGTGTTTTGTAACCAAATGTGGGGGGTCATATTTATCAGCAAATGTTTGATTTGTATACCTACTTTAAATATCTATAAACCCAGGGTCACATGCAAACTTCTTAGGTAATAAGGAATCACGGGTAGAAAAGTTTAAGAAGCCGTGCTATATAGCATGAGCTAGTTTTCATTATCACCACTCAGTGATCTCTGCAATAAAATGGTGACTCCACTCCCATGACCTTCCTTTATAATTGCAACCTAGACTTTTCCCCACAATAGCCAGCCAACAAGCATTTATCAAGTATATCATATGTTCCAGGCATTTTGCATGGGTGGTAAGAATACACAGACAAAAACAAAACAAGCCCTGTCCTCAAGAAGCTTATGTACATAAGATAATATATATATATAAACATATAGAATATATATTAAATAAATACAAGGTGGTTTGGGCAGGGAGGACACCATGAATAGGAAAGGATCAAGAAAAGCTACTCGTAGAAGATGATCCTTTCATGTCAGCTATTTGAGCAGTATTCAATTAGGGAATCTTGGAATACAAATTAAAGCTATAATTTAGAGAATTTTTATGAATCTAGGATTGACCTCTTCAGGCTTGATGTTAACAAGAACTTTAGAATAAGTCAGCTTCTCTGGGTTCTTTGAGGGGAAAAACTTTTCATTTTTTGTTTCTAACCCCATCCACTACAGTGCCTGGCACATAGTGGGTATAAATTTATTGATTGGATCTACTTTCTCATCAGTTAATTGGAGGAAATGATCCTATTCAGCTAAAACATTTTGATTCTAAATGAATTAAAATTTACTGGAAAAAGACAGAGTTTTTAAAGTTAAATATGGGAGACTCTACCATCAAGATTCAGAAGTCTCTTGAACTTTATCTGCCACAGAGGTTCTATCTTCCTAGGAATCAAGGAGGAGTCATTGTCTAAAGCAAGACTTACCTTCCATTCAGGAAGCAGGAAGAACCAATGATCTTTTCCATACTGAAGTTGTAGAATATTTTTTTTTTACATTTTTTACATTTACCTTTTTGCATTATCCCTTTTTTGAGAAGGGTATTGAAGGTTATACCTTTTAATGAAGAGAAACATGTATTTGGTAGCATTGTTGATTTGTAGATTATCTGTGACTATGTTTGAAAGTTATTTCAACCTAAATAGGCACATTTGTATTATTTTGGGTAAATTTCAATATTGTTCATTTTTAGATCATAATATAAACCCTATGTTTATTTTGTTTTTTCTTTTTAGTGGCAGTATGGAGCCAGCATTTCATAGAGGAGACCTTCTGTTTTTAACAAATTTCCGAGAAGATCCTATTAGAGCTGGTGAAATAGTTGTTTTTAAAGTTGAAGGAAGAGATATTCCTATAGTTCACAGAGTCATCAAAGTCCATGAAAAGTAATGAAAATTTTAATTCTTCTTTTGTGTTTCCTTGTTTCTTGGTTAATAATTGGAGAGTCAGCAAAATTCATTGAAAGACTGCTAAATTAGGAATCACAAGACCTGGTTTGTGACCCTGCCCCTGCTGCCAGGTCTTGATTTCTTGACTGTGAGCAAGTCTCTGTATCCTTTATGAACCTGTTTCCTCATCTTTTAAGACTGAGATGACAATAATTCACAGTAATGTTGGGAAAATTAAATGAGATTATTCATGAGAAAGCACTTTAAAAACTATTAAGTGATGTGTAAATGTAAAATTTTATGATGAATATTTTATTTCACATATAATATGAATATTATATATCCCAGTGTCTTTTTAGAATGGGTCCCATTTGTAGAACTTCTCTCCTAACAAACTGGTTTTATGCTACTAGTTGTTATCTTTTTTTCAGCATCCTTGTTTTTACCCTGTTGTGTTCTGTGATGAGGGAAGTAGCACATTAATGCAATATTTAATATCAGGAATATGTGTGTATGTATAGTATCCCTAAATAAAATAACTTCCCATACCTAGTTTATTCCCTTGCTTTGAGTTTCTATTTAATCATTTAATTAGAGTTGCCTCATTTTGAAATTCTGATATCCTTCCGCATATATGCCTGCTTTCTCTTTAAATTCTTCTAAATAGAAATGGTTTTTAAGAATTAGAAACATTGATTGCTAGTTTACATGTTAATTTCTAATTAGACATCTCATCTCTGATTAACAATACTTTGTCTATTTTGGTTATTAATTTTTCTGTAGCAAAATGAATGATATGAATTTGCTTCTTAAGAACTATGTGGATTGTTCAGTGAAGAAAGCCATATATACCCAGAGAGAGGGGTATGAAATATGGACCACAGCATAACATTTTCATGCTCTCTATTGATGTTTGCTTGCATTGTGTTTCCTTTCTCTGATTTTTTTTTCTTGTAGATACGATTTTTCTTGCACAACAATGATAAGTGTGGAAATATGTATACATATATTCGATTTGTCAAGTATTTTAACATAATTAACATGTAGTGGATTTCCTGCCATCTAGGGGAGGGGTGGGGACTAGGGGGGAAAAATTTGTAACAGAAAGCTTTGTAAGGGTCAATGTTGAAGAATTACCCATACATAGGTTTTGCAAATAAAAAGTTTTAATTAAAAAAAAAAACAAACAAACTATGTGATTAAGCACAAACCCAGCATATTATGAAGATAATGGAGTAAATCTTTATACACACACACACACATACATATATATAAATCCCAAGTTTTCAGTTTCCAGTCTATCAATTACTCCCAGATATCTTGAACTATTCATAATCTTATACGCTGAATGACTACTCCTTAAAAAACCTGATCTATTCTAAGCCTACATTTATAGTTAAAATATGCTCATGTGAGATGTTTGCTAAATACTTTTTAATTTACCAAAGGAAGAAATTTACTCAGAAATCTGTTTGTGGCTTTGATTGATTTTTATTATAATTTTGTTTTGTTTTTTAATTACTAGAAAGTAAAAAATTGTTCACAATTGAAGTAATAATTCCAATAATTTACATTTGTAGGTTCTATTGCTGTGGAGTTTGGAGAGGTTTTTTGTTTATTTTTACAATGTAGATTCCTGTAGCTCAAATCAATCTGTTACTATTTGATTGAATTTTAAATTCTTAGGGGGATTTTAATGCTATCTAATTGTGGTTGTGCATTTTTTCATTTGTTTTATTTTTAAAAGACATATAGTTATTTAATTTGGAAGTTTTGTGTTTTTGTGTTTAGATTAATTTAATATCCTTTTATAATGTTTAGAATTGGTCCCATTTGTAGAACTTTGCTTTAAACATGCTGGTTTTATGCTATCAGTTGTTTATGCTATAGTTATTAATGCTATTAGTATTAGTGATCTTTCCCAAGATCCTGATTTTTACTCCTTTGTATTCTGTGATGAGGGAAATAGCACATTATACAATATCAAGTAAAAGAGGAGAATTGAGAAGAAACTCAGTACTCAAATCTCTTTGACTTTTCAGAAGCTGTATGCTCAAAGTTTGGCAGAGTGGATTTCACATTTACGTGATACTTGTTCTTTATTTGGTTAGAGATTCACTTTTGAACCATATTGTTCCTCTGTTGTCAAGAGTTACTTAAGTGTTTTAGGACTCTATCAAATTGTCATCTGGTTTCTCCTTTAAATTGAACCTTATATAATTATTGGTAACTTGAATGAGTTTTAGGTGTATAGGTATGCGGAAGGGGAGTGAAGTACAAATTAATAAGCACTCTTTTAGATATAATTAGTATTTATGACAGATTAATTTTTTTTAAGTTTTACATACAATCAGGGTCCCAACAGATAGGTATGTCTCATGTGGACCACTCAAAATTTTCCTCATGAGCATTGTTCCAATATTTTTGGATCATTCTATGGAATGACTTCAAGTGTACATCTAAAATCATTTTTAATCATACTGAAACTTATTTACAAGTTGTTTTCCTTTTGCCTTTCAGAGATAATGGAAATGTCAAATTTCTCACTAAAGGAGATAATAATGAAGTTGATGATAGAGGTTTGTACAAAGAAGGTCAAAACTGGCTAGAAAAGAAGGATGTTGTAGGAAGAGCAAGAGGGTAAGGAACTTGTTTTTATATTTTGTGGTTTCAGTGACACAGAAAATGATTTGGCCACAATGAGATTGAATTTTTGAGTATAACATGATCCAGTTTTGTGCCATAATAACAAAATAAAACTTCTCAGAACTTCTCAAGAACTGATGCCAATCGATTTTCTGTGCCACAGTTTGAATTCTTTTTCAGTTGCACTCTAGAGTTATTTATTCTTGATGTTTACAGAAATTTCATTACTTGGGGGAAATTTACTTTGGGGGGAAAGGGAACTAGGCAATACCCTTTTACTTGAAGGCAGATTACTGGATTTTCTCTATTCTTTTTTTGAGATTCTAATTTACAGAGAGGCCACATGGTTAAGTAGATAGAGAGTTGGGTTCAGAGTCAGGAAGACAGAGGTTCAAGTTCCATTCTGACACATGCTGATTGTATGGCCCTGGGAAAATCTCTTAACTCACCAATGCTCCAAGAGTGTACACTACGTAAGTGCCAGTGTGTATTGATAGAGAAATTTCCTTATCAAGAATTTTCTGTGCCAGTGAAATCACAGATCCAGTTCAAAAAAAAAAATTTCCCCAGGGAATCTCTACGTTATTAAGGAAGACAATCTAATTACAAAGTAGTTGTAGAGTCCCAGATGACCCTGAATGTTATCCACTTGATTCCTTTGCTAACAAGCAAGACTATATATTAGCCATCTCAATCAGAAGAGAATATTTCCTAGATTTTTTAACAGACCTCCACAGAAAACTCTTCCCTTACTTACCTCCTTTGGCAGGCTTTCTCTACTTAAGTGTCAACATAAAAAATTATCACTCAATTGTGTATTGAATTTCTTTTTTTCTGTAGATTATGATTCTGTAGATACTCAGTTGAAACAAGCAAGTGATTATTTTCTGTGTAATAATTTTTTTGTGATTTCCTCTGTAACCCCTCTATTTCCCCTCAATAGTCAGACCCTTTTTTCCCCAAGGACTAGTTGTTTATTTGAGGCTTGTTTTTCTCATTGTTTTTGTTTTTTTTCCCTGAGGCAATTGGGGTTAAGTGACTTGCCCAGGATCACACAGCTAGGAAGTGTTAAGCGTCTGAGACCAGATTTGAACTCAGGTCCTCCTTCCCTCAGGGCTGGTGCTCTATCCATTGTGCCACCTAGCTGCCCCTCTCATTGATTTTTTTGATTGCTTTACTATGCCCTAACACTTCTACTGGAAGATGCACAGGTAAAGTAGGTGGGACTCTCTTTTGCATGTTTTTAGAACTTTCATTAACATATTAGAATAGAAAAAAGAAGTGCTGTTCCATGGGGTTAAGAGAAAACTAGTCAGAGCCCACAGAGCATTCTGTCCATGAGAAACCTCAGAATAAGCCTATGTCCCTAGAGTCCAAGGCAAATAAACAAAGGCTAGATATTGTATATAAAAGGCATCTCATAGAACAAATGTTGCTAAAGGATTCCAATCCAGCCGCCTCCACCTGTGCTGAAACCCACTGTTGGACTTGTTAGCTTCACTTAAACCTAAAGGTTATCTGTTGGTTTTACTTAATCTGTTCCCTATTTGTTCAAATGATTGAGAGTTGAGTGATTTCTTAGGAATATTAAAGATTTGCTAGTTCCTTCCCTTTCTCTCCCAAAACAATTTATATTTATTTAGATATTTTCTATTTATCCCTTTTATTCCCATTCCCCAATGTTTTTGTCATTGTATTCTTAGTACTTAGCAGAATTCTAGGCACAGAGGCATTTAAATGCTTTCTGAATAAATAAAAGAATTTCCTGACAACATAAGTTTTCTATCCCTTATTAAATTGTCAGCATAGTCATTGATTAGTTTGATTTCAGACTTTCACATCTTATGTTGATTATTCTTGATCCATGAACTTTAAAGCACATCTAAAGTGACAAGGGTATTTGTCAGTTAAGCCAATAAAGTGCTTTTTTTTTTCCCAGACCTAATTTTTTGTCTGCCTCAGATGCTTTACTGATAGCCGTATTTCTGTAGAAAAGTGAACTTTGATTCTCTATTAAAGATATTGAAAATGGAATTTGTAAAAACCTTTCTTTTTCATTTGTGCAGCAAGTAAATTATGTGTATTCATTTTATGGTAGTAAATGTAACTATTGAGAAAATTGTTGGTTCAAATTCACATACTCATTTTTAAATTGACTTTGGTTTTTGAAACAAGTTTTTTTGTTTTTTGTTTTTCAAACCCAGTAAACCCTCCTCTTCAGAAACTTTGTAGTTTTTGTACTTTCTGTACTTTGTATATACTTTATTTTATATTAAGTATACACACACACACAACACTTAAGCAGTCTTTGTTATCTTTCCCATCACATTCAATAATATTGTCTAAAAAATATTTAGCTCCTAAGTGAATCTAGGTTCCACATTTTGAGTAATTTTATTGTTTTTATTTTTCAACTTAGGTTTTTGCCATATGTTGGGATGGTTACTATAATCATGAATGATTATCCAAAATTCAAGGTAAGAAGAACTTTTGAGAGGGAACTAATTAATCAATTGCATACTTTAAATAGCTAAAAGATAATTTCATTTGCAAACCATTTATTTGGTAGTTATGGAGAGAAATTATTTGGAATTTTTTTCTTTCTTTTTTTGGGGGGGGCATCATAGTATATTATGAAATGATCTATTAAAAAGCAAACACACTAATTTACGAACAAAGGATTTACTTACAACTAGTCTTTAAGCACTGGTTATTTAAATTCTTTTTCTTGCTACATGTTTAATAGGTCTTTTACCTTCACATGCATGACATCTGGTATCTAATTTGGGGCATAAAAAATGAGGGAAGAGATAGTCTATTTACTCTTTTTTCTTTAGACCATTATTGAACACAGTTTTTCTGAATATATTTATAGGCTTTAAAGTTATTTACAGACTTTGAAGCTAGCACTATAATTTCCATTATGTTTTTTTACAGTATGCTCTTTTGGCTGTAATGGGTGCATATGTGTTGCTGAAACGTGAATCCTAAAATGAGAAGAAATTCCTGGGACTGGGCAGAAATGAATTCTATTGAAAAAAGAAAAATTAATATATTTGAAATGTTTCACTTTCTATATAAAAGAAAACAGTGTGCAGATTTTTTTTGTCTTGTCCAAATAAATGGTTCATCAGTAAACGTTTTCTTGTGTTGATTCTCAAATTTGAATCTATCCAATTTATGTAAGCCTGTGTCACCTTAATAATCATTATAAGTAGAGAATAAGGATTTATATCACTTAAAATATCAAATGGGCCCTTTATAAGATTGGAACATTGGTGGAAGAAAATATTGTCTCCATGTGCTATTTGAAATAAGTGTATCTTTAAAGAAAACAAAATTCTGATCTTAATGAAATACAGCACTCTAAGGGGAAAAAATATATCTTGTTAAATATATGTTTTATAACTGACGACTAAAAACAGTGGAAAATGACCTCTGGCAATCTTTCTGCCCAGAAAAGATGCAGTTTGTTTCATTGTCTTTGTTATATGGGATGACATAGACATTTTTTTAAAGTTTACCTTATCCTTCCTATAATATGTAATCTGCCCTCCATATCAAAGTTAAACCAGTGGCATATTGCACACCTCTGAGGTTACTTTCCTTGAGTTGGTTCCCAATTTGATATAGACCAGCAGGAGTGATCCATGGGAGTCAACTTGTCCTTTAATCTTTTATCTCCACTGAAATAGGCTATTGCAATAATAATGGGCCTCATCCTGTTGAAATCAGCAAAACTGAAAGAAAAAATGTACTGAGTACTTTTTAAAAGCATCATTATTCTTCTGTGCCCTTTAATAAATTGTTTTTCTCACAAACTAAAAAAAATCCATTTTTCTTTCCCTAGCAGTTAAAATTGAAGGTACCATGTTGGATCATAATTTTAGATTTTATCCAATCTTCCTGGGGTTCTGTGATTGGTTAAGATAATTTTTTGAAAAAAAAAAAAAAACCCACAGAAGTCTAGTCTGGCCTTGTCTGGCAACAGTTCCACTATGGATCAAGTGTGTGACATTAATACTCATCCATTTGGAGGATGGAGCCTTTCTCTTCCACTAGCAGGCAGGAGCCTTAAGTTTCTGTTGATGAGTTTGTTAATAGTGTAACACATTTCTCTTGATCACATAAAAGTTTGGCTGGTTAGAAATTGAGGCCTTTTTTTGCTGCTTACTACCATTTACTTTTTGTGGAGAGGCAATGGTAAATAGAATATAGAGGTACAACAGGACTTTTTGGAACATCATTTACCTTGTACCCTAAGTTATCCAAAATACTGGGATAAAAGAAAGGAAACTAAAAGGTCCTTAAGAGTCAAAACTAGGTGTCACAAAATTCATACTCTAGAACTTGTGGGCTTCATACATACAGCTCAAAATGAGGACTTGAGGATTCTCCTATTTGTTTTTACTTTTATATGTAATTTCAAGCTTGAATCTTATTCAAGCAAGTTTTAATGCTTTGTTTCCCAGCAAGGCCATAAGAAGCAGTGTGGTAGCTACAAATGGCTTGCCCTGCCCCCACCCTCCCCCTCTGAGAGCCAAAAAAGTGATGACAGCCTGACCTGGAAGATAGAAAAATAAAGATAGAGTAAAACCAAAAACATTATGGTGCGGAGAGGGGGAAATGGGAAGAGAGAGGGAGAGAAAGTATGCAAACTCAATAGTTGCATATATTTCAATATCCATGAGAATTACTGCATTGCAATATAATGCAGTGATAATTGATATTCAAAATATTAAAGCTAGTCAAGAATTTGAATTATATTCAGTGTCCTTTAAGAAGATAGAAAAGTAGGGGTATTTTATTTTTCTATGTTTTGATATTTATTTATTTTTTTTGCCTTTTGCTGAGGCAATTGGGGTTAAGTGACTTGCCCAGGGTCACACAGCTAGGAAGTATTAAGTGTCTAAGGCCAGATTTGAACTCAGGTCCTCCTGACTTCAGGGGGCGTGCTCTAGCCACTGCACCACCTAGCTGCCCCTGATATTTAATTTTTTGACATTACCCATATGTCCCCTTGTATGTCTCTCTCTTTGCCTTTTGAACTCAGCCCTCCCTATTGAGCAAATCTTTTAAAAAACAACAGAAAAATAAAACTTATTGATTGACTTCGTTATTTTGTACTGTGACTTACAAATTGTTTTAATTTTGCTCATTAGTCTAATGTCAATTCAAAGAGGTTTTACTAATTTCCTTTGAAACTCCATTTGATCATATAGCACAATATTTCATTATGTTAATATACTACAATTTGTTTAGCTGTTGCCCAGCAGGACATTCATTTACATTCTATTTTTAGACTACCATGAAAAGATCTACGATAAATATTTTTATAGTTATAAGTCCTATTTTCTTTTTAAAAATTTTTATTTCTTTGGGTATTATAATAGTACCAATATAGCTAGGTCAAAGATTATGCAGAATTTAGTGATTTTGGGGAGCTTTCTAAATTTCTAGAACGACTAGAACAATTCACAACTATACTTTGTGTGCCTGTTTAGGAAAAGCTTCAAGAACATTTGTCATTTTCTTCTTTGTTAATAAGTTCTGATTTGTATTTCTATTATTAATTTGGAGCTTTTTTATGTGATTGTTGATAACAGGTTTTTTTTTTTTTTCCTTAAAAACTGCTTGCTTTCTATTCTTTATCCATTTTTCTATTGGGGAATTGTTCCTTGTCTTATGAATTTGAATCAGTTACTTATCTATGTTGGTTTATGAGCTTTATTACAAGACAATACTTTTCCCATTTAACTGGCCTTTTTATTTCAGCTTCATTAAATTTGTTCAAAAACTAAATTTTGTAAAATCAAATTTAATTATTTGGTAGAATTTTATCTGTTGCTTGTTTTGTCTTAAATTCTTCTTCTCTTTTCACAAATCCAAAAAGTAATTTCTTCTTGATCCTCTCATTTGTTTATGATTGGACTTTTTATATTTAGGTCATATACGTTAGGAACATCTTTGTATATAGTGTGAGGTGCTACTCTAAATATCAGTTGTCCAGTGTCCTCTGCACTTTTTTTAAAATAATGAATCCTATTAGTGACTGGGTAGTCTTTGATTTATCAAATATTATGCCATATTTATTTGCTTCTTTATATTGTGTACTTTATGAATTAACTTTTTAATTAGTTTAAAGTAATTACTGCAGGGGGCAGCTAGGTGGCGCAGTGGAAAGAGCACCAGCCCTGAAGTCAGGAGGACCCGAGTTCAAATTTGTTCTCAGGAATTTAATTTTTCCTAGCCGTGTGACCTTGGGTAAGTCACTTAACCCCAATTGCCTCAGCCAAAAAAAAATTAATTAAAAATTAAAAATAAATAAATAAAGTAATTACTGCTTTATAGTACATTTTGGTGTTTGCTACTGATAGACTCCCTTGCCCATTTTTTTTTTAAATTATTACCCTCATGAACTGACATTTTGTTCTTCCTTATGAATTTCATTACCTTTTTTTTTTCCCCTAGCTCTCTAAAATATTCCTTTGGTAGTTTGGTTCAGTACTGAATAAATAAATTAATTAGATAGTATTATCATTTTTGTTATATTGGCTCAACCTACCCATGAGCAATGAATGTTTCTCTAGTTGTTTGGGTCTATTTCTTCAAGTGGTACATTTTAGAACATATATCAATGTGCTAAAACAGATTTTGATAATTATAAGAAAACTTTATCTGGAAAGTTCAACTTATGTGAATTTTGATAGCAGAATAAATGAAATATTCATTAGTGTTTAAGTGAAGGTAATATGGGAAAATCTCAAGAACAATTTCATCTAACCTCTGCCTAGAAAGAAATCCCCTCTACATTATATCCAGTAGGTGGTTAGCTAGCCTCCATCTGATCTCTGCTGAGTATTCATTGTCTCCTGAAGTCATCCATTCCACATTTGGATAGCTCTTGGTGTTAGGAAGTTGTTTTCCTTTATCCTTTAAATTTTAGGAAGCAAATCATACCCATTGTAGGATTTAACCTTTTCTGTTCTTCTCTTTCTTTTATACACAATCATTTTTATTTACCTTGTAGTAGTAGATTTATTATTAACTCTCCTTTGGGGAAGACTCAAGAGTATTTTCTTTTAACTGTCCCCCATGCCTAGAATGCTCTCTCTTTTCATCCCTGCCTTCTGGCTTTCTTTAAATCCCAGCTAAAGTTTTCCACAGTCCTGTATTTTCTCTATGGCTATTACCAGTTTATCCTGCATTTCTCTCATGTGTCCATAGTTGTTTATATATTGTCACCTCTACTAACTGAACTCCTTGAAAATGGAGATGTCTTTTTGCCTTTCTTTAACATCCCCAGTTCTTAACACAGTGCCTGATGCATAGTAGACTCTTAAATGATTATTGATTGAATAACTGGGATGGGCAATTGGTAAGTGATAGCAATTTTTTTTTATTAAATCTTTTTATTTACAGAACATATGAGTGATTTTTCTACATTGACCTTTGCAAAACTTATTTTTTTTTGTTCCAAGCTTTTCCCCTCCTTTCCCTCACCCCTAGATGACAGGTAGTCTAATACATAGCAATTTTTTTTTAAGCATCAATAAAACTTTTTTTTTTAATGACACACAAGGATAATCTATGGAAAAATTTGTGTGAGGCAGCATGATAGAAAGGGAAGAACACTGGTATTGGAGTTAGGAGGCCTATTCACTTCTAACATTAGCTTTGCAATCTTGGGAGAGACACTTTTTGAAACTCTGAATCTTCATCTGTAAAATAAAAATAGTAATTCTTGCACTGGGGCATCTAGGTCTATAATCAGGAAGACCTGAATTCATATTTGACCTCAGATACCTCTATTTGCCTCAGTTATCTCATCTGTAAAATGAGTTGGAGAGGAAATGGCAAACCACTCTAGAAAATCTCAAAGAAAACCTCAAATGGGGTCACAAAGAGTCAGATGTGACTGAAATGACTGAACAACAATATCTGCACTGTTTACCTCACACCATTGTGAGAAAAGTACTTTGTAAACTTAATGTACTCTGGAAATAAGAGCTCCTATTAAATAACCAGGTCTCTGAGCCAACCTTGATGATTTTAAGTGAATTCTCATGGTGGATTTGTTCAAAAAGCGTCTCTAATTTTTGTCCCAGTGGGAAGCATTCAAGATAGGCAGATCAAGTTCCTGGTACAGCTATATAAGTGAAGATTGATGCTTTGGAAAGGCTTCACCTTCCAACAATAGAAAGTGTTATCTTCCTCACCCTTCCCCACACAAACACTGCATTTATTACATTTAATTAAATACTAAAATAATAACCACACTTGGCCCCAACAAAAAGCTCTGAGAAAGCATCTCCCTTCTTTGTAGAGGTGAGATAGTATAGAAGTGTAAATGTTGAATTGGGTTTTTTTTTTCCTTTTATAAATTCTTTGTTTTAGATGTCTTGTAGAAGGAGAGGGAGAAGATCTACATTAGGAAATGTAGGTGATATAAAAAGGTAGAAAATATCAAAAAGTTTATTTTTTCAAAAACTTAATCTAAGCACATAAGTATGTTTTTCAGGGAGGCCAGAATGGTGATGCATTGGATAAATGAACTCTTGGTTCCTTTTAGATTAAAGAACAAGGAATATAAGAAAAAAAACAGCTTGGTAGAAAAAATATTTATTGATTATCTACTGCTGACTTTCAATCTTACTACTATTGTAAAATGGATTTAGAAAGCCTATGTTTTTGATCTCTAGCATCCAATCTAAGCACATTATCCTGACCCTACCTTTCACTTTTGTCATTGCAATAATTTATTAGTATCCCTGCTTTTAGTCTCCTCCTTTAGTATTTTTTTGCCTTTTCAATATCTCTTTATATCCCCTCCTCTCCTCATCCACAAACCTAATTCAGGCTCTTGACAACTCTGGACACTATCGCAATAGTCTTCTAATTGATCTTCCTGCCTCAAGCGTCTCCCCACTTCAATCCATCTTGCATGTAGCTGCCAAAGTAATCATCTAAGGCCTAAGTCTAAGCATATCGGCTATCACTATCAAATATAAAGTTCTCTTTTTGGCAATTAAAGCTCTTTATCATCTGCCTCCTTAGATTTCCAAAGATCTTAACGTTTTGTTTCCTTCTACACACTCTCCACCCAGTTATATTGCCTCACTAGTTGTTCCTAATCAGCAAAGGACAGCCTCCAATATTCTCCCTCCTTAGTGCTGCTTCTTGCTTCTTAATTTCCCTAGAATGCTTCAAGATGAAGGAAGGAGAAAAGAAAGAGAAGAAGAAAAGAAAGAAGACTATTTGAAGCATTGGACCAAGTATCAGATCTAACCTGGCTAATTGCCTATATGACTTGATTAAATACTTAACCATTCTGAGTTTACTTACCTATAAAATGAACATTTTAATATCTGCTTTATTTACCCCCAGGATTCTGTGAGGATGGAGGTCCCGCACACACACACTTGTTTTGAAAGTCATAAAAATGACAAAGTTATATTGTAATTATTACTAATCATTGAGATTATGACATTTATGCAAATGTCATTTTTAAGGTTTACAAAACATCTTTCTTGATTCTCACAACTCTGTGAGATAGATATTCCAGTTATTATAAATGAAGAAAACTGAGGTACTTCTGTATTTTTTGCTCCAATCAAACCTATCTATTTGTTCTCTATACAACTAGATGGTTGTAGATAGAGTGCTGGATCTAGAATCAGGAAGGCAAGTTCAAATTTGACCTCAAACATTTATTAGCTGTATGATTTTGGGCAAGGTATATAACTTCTGTCTATCTCAATTTTTTCAATCATGGTATGGGGATAATAATAACACCTGTACCAGCTGTTCTCTGAGGATTAAATGATAGAATAGATTTTGTTTGTTTTCTTTTTTTGCAAGGCAAAGTTAAATGACTCATCCCGGGTCTCACAGCTAGTTAAGTGTTAAGTTTCTGAATTTGGGTCCTCTTGACTCCAGGACTGTTGCTCTATCCACTGAGCCATCTAGCTGCCCCTAGAATATATATTTTTAAAATTCCTGGCACATCATAGGCACTTAGCAAGTGCTTCTTTTTTTTCTTTTTTCCTTTCTAGATAATTTTTTTATACTCTGCCTGCTGTCTTTACCTCTTATCTGGAATGCACTCATTCCTGGTCTCTGACTTACAAAATCCCTAGCTTTCTTCAAAGCACAATTCAGGTATCAGTGGGACCTGTCCTATTCCCTCCCTGTCTCTTCTCTGTGTGTCTCTTTCTCTCCTTCAGTTACTTTGTATAATTTCCCACATATTTTGTATCTACTTCTGTACATTGTATTCCCCATATAGATGCTTCCTGAGGGAAGGGGCTGCTTGTTTGTTTTTTTTCCTCTGTTTCCAGAACCTAGAACAGTATCTTGTACCTAGCAAGCACTTATAAATGCTCATTTAATGGAATTGAATTGTATAGGTTAGGAAAAAACAAGTAATTAAGATTAGAGGTGGAATTCAAATGTATGGGCAAATTACTTTTATGAGTAAAGATACATTATACACAATCATCAGACCAGAATTCATTTGTACGGTTTTGTTTCTAATAAACAATTTCACAAATTTCAGGGAAAAGTAAAAGATTCCCTGCAGTCACCAATGTTTTTTAGCAAAATTGGCCACCTTATCTCAAAAGCAGATTGAAAATGGTATACTTCTAAAATTGGGCAATGTGGAAACAATGATCCTGTTCACTATTTTCTCCACCCCCCCTTGGAGGGCAATAGGATGAAATTTTTGTGCCATTGTTTTCAATGTCATAAAATGGAAACAAGGATGGAATCAGGGAAATTGGCCTTGAATGGGGTAGTTCTTCAGAACTATGACAAAGTATATGTTAGAAAATAAACTTCAGATTGTCCTGGTTCTCTTGTGCTTCTGGAAGTTGACTTTTGATTGAAATAAGTAGGTTATTAATTTGGCTTTGCAGACCTTAAGTTATTCAGTGATTTTTGTAGGGAAGAAAATATAGTTACTATAGATTATGTGGGGCAATTGTCCAACATTTTCCCTTGGGATCAGAACAAGAGGTGTTTTGTTGTTCATATTATAGGATAGGATTTAGACAAGATATTTGGAAGAACTTTCTCTTGCTAGAAATGCAGATACTGTACTTCATTGACAGGGGAGTTCCTGGAATCTGTCATCAATTAAATTTAAAAAAAAATAAGATGGGACATAATCTTTCTGGGATGGCTTGGGTGTGGCCCTGCCTGGAAATTTGTGGGGGATAGATGGGCAGGAGGAGGCGCCTGCTCAGCAAAAGGTGACCTTTCCTTGAGGTCCTCCCACCATGCCGTCACACCCACTAACTAGTGGACACTGGAGATGGAAGAGTTGTGATCTATCTCTGTTACAATTTGTGATCACCCCAGGAGCGGAAAGAAGAGAAACGATTTGTAATGAGACTAATTAAATTGGATGCTTGTGTTGTTACTGTCTCCCCCTCCATCTGGTGAATGTCAGCCTAGCCAAGCTTCTAATGAAAGCAGATGAGGAAGGAGAGCAGGCTGGGGGGGATTTTTGGGGGGAGGCTTACAGGTTTTCAGTCTCCATATTCTTTTAGTTTCTGTCTTAAGATGGGCCTTGCACCAAAACTGGCAAGAAAATTTGTTTCTCCCCATTTCTCTATCACCAACCTCTTTCTTCTTTTTTTTTTTTATGCTTTTTACTGAGGCAACTGGGGTTAAGTGACTTGCCCAGGGTCACACAGCTAGGACGTGTCTGAGACTAGATTTGAACTCAGGTCCTCCTGATTTCAGGGCTGGTATTCTATCCACTGCACCACCTAGCTGCCCCCCCCTTTCTTCTTTTTGAAGTCCCTGTCTCAGCTCCTAGCTTCAAAAGTTCAGGCCTTTCTGTGGTTTCTTGGCTGGTCAAGACCATGTCACCATAGTGCTCATCCTGGTCCATCTTTGGACACAACCATTCATTCTCTTTACTCCATTCAATGAAAAAAATTTTTCAAAATTCCATTTCCTTAGAACTCTACTTATGTGCTGGTGAATTAGTGGGTTTTCCTATTCCTCCCCCCCCAAAAAAAATCTTGCTCCCCCCCCATCTCTAAGCCTTTGCTGGTGCTGTTCTCTTTCCCATTAGCTTTTGTGTTTTTATGTCTATCCAACTGAAACTTTTAAATTCTTACTCAAATTCCAGTTTCATGAAGACCTCCTTGAACATGTTAGTTTATAGGGGGTCTTTTCTCCCTAGTCATTTAATAAATACTTGCTGATTAATTGAATTTTGAACAAAAAAGACCATCAGGAACATATGAACTGCTTTGTATGGTTAACTATACACACACACACACACACACACACACACACACATATATATCTTCTCCTGAAGTTGAAATTGAGATCCTTAAGAGGAGGGACTGTGGTAGTATCATGGGAGGAAAAAACCAAAAATCATTGAGTCAGGATGTCATGGATTTTAGTTCCAGTTTTGCCACTAACTGGTTGTGTGATCTTGGAAAAGGGATCTTTTTTTTTACTTCAATGGGCATAGTCTCCTCATCTATAAAAATGAAGCATTGTTCCTTTATGGTTTTTACAATTCTTTTCAGCTCTAAAATGCTATGGTTCATGCACTCATATTTCTCTTTATCCTCTGCCTAATCTAAAGAAAATTATTCTAGTTAGTTATTGAAAATCTGTTAGTGGGTACTGATAGATTCATGTATACACAATCTTGATTTACATTTTAACTCCTGAAAAGTATGTTTTGATTGAGAGAAATGATTATTTTTCTCATGTTAATAATCATTTACTATTGGGGAGATCCAGGATTTTTACCCTTCCTATTTCCTCATTCTCTACTAGGTCAAATCAGCCATTTATAGATTGTTCAATCAGCATCTAAAGGACATTGCTGATAATTAGATTAGATCTATTTTTTTTCTCAATCTTGTTCAGATCCCTACTTGGGGAAGCCCTCAGGCTTGGTGATGGTGGTGCAGATCCTTTGTCTAGATTGCCCAGGTCTGGGGGTGGTCTGGGAGTAAAAATTACATAATCAAAGTCACATCCCCTAGCCTCACATTAGAATAGCTCAATCTCTCATCATAATGTTCATTCTTCTTATTAACTGTTAACCAATGAGAGTTGATTGCCATCTTTCAAGAACACTTACTCTTCCAAGGGTTTATAAGCATCAATAGGCTGCCATGATACATCTTGGGTTCAGGAGAGACAGTCAAATGACTAATTCTTTTTATTAACTACTTGCTATTCATAATTAATAAAATGATTAATTCCCAGAAATTATGCCTCTCAAATTTTTTAAACATCATATAACCCAAAGGTATTGATAGCCACATTTTCTGGAGGCTTCTTAGGCAAAAGGTCTAATAAGAACCTTGCTCTTTATAGTTACCAAAGATCACTGACCTTCTGCACTTTAGTTCTTTTCCCCAAAGAGCAATTATTGCCTAAGGCTGTGTGAATTTGTGGTCCACTCAATCATCAAACACTATTTCAGTTCCTACTTTTGTCCAGATACTAAATCAGGCACTGAGGATACAAATACAAAGGTAAGAAATTTCCAACCCTCAAGTAGCTGGCATTCTACTGAAGGAATATGACACCCTTATAGATAAGGAAATACAGGATCTATATAAAATAAATGCATTTTGGGAATGGAACACTAATCAGTCCTCCCAGAAAAGGCTTAATAAATAAAGTGGCATGTTTACAGCTGAGTCTCAAAGGGATTTCAAGAGATAGAAGTGAGCACAGAGGTCATTCCAAGCAAGGAAATAGCCAGGAGAAAATTAGGAGATAGGGAAGAGAATTTGACTGAAGCATAGAGTACATAGGATTGGGGAAAAGTGGGTTATGTGAAATCAGTCTGGATAGAGATTGAAGTCAGACTTTGAAAGACTTTAAATGCTGAAAAGAAGTAAAATAAAGTTTTGGGGATTTTTTGAGGAGGAGAGTGATATTCTTGTACTTGTTCCTTAGATACACCACTTAGAAAGCTGTGTGGAAGGAGTGAAGAGAAGAGAGATTTACTACAAAGAGAACTACTAGGAAACTATTAAAATAATCCAGTGTTGAGTATGTGAATTATGATAATGGTCATGTGAATAGAGGAAAGAGTTTGGAAATGAAAGATATTATAAAGAGATTATTGATAATTTTGAAAAGAGCAGTTTTAGTCAAGTAGTAGGGACAGAAGCCAGATTGCAAGGGTTGAGAAGTGAGTGGGAAGTGAGAAAATGGAAACAAGAATTGTAGAATAGCTTTTTCTTGGAGTTTGGCTGTGAAAAGTAAAAGAGATATAGAGTGTTAGTTTGAGAGAATGATTGGGTCAAGTGAAAGTGTTTTAAGGATAGGGGAAATCAAAGCATATTAGAAGGCAGCTGGCAATGAGCCAAAGGATAGAGGCAAATTGAAAATGAGCAAAGTGAAGTGTTGCTCAAAAGCCTAATTTCACAAAGGTAATGGAATGGTTTAGGAACAAGGGTACAGGTACAGAGATTACCCTGACCATCTGGAATAACGAATAAGAGGATAGACAGTGATTCTGAAGATATTTGAAGTGTAGAATTATGAAGAAAAGGAAATTTTTGATGTATAACATCAATTTTTTAGTGAAATATGAGGTGCTGTTCTGTCATTTCAGTTGTGTCCAATTCTTCGTGACCTATTTTGGGGTTTCCTTGGCAAAGATACTGGAGTAGTTTTCATTTCCTTCTCCAGGTCATTTCACAAATGAGGAAACTGAGGCAAACAAGATTAAGTGATTTGCCCAGGGTCACATAGCTAGTGTCTGAGTAGAGATTCAGATGAATTTTCCTAATTTCAGGTCTAGCATCCTATCCATTGTGCAATATAGTTACCCTGAATTATGAGATTAGCAGGCTAGATACCTTGCCATATGTTGTCTACATTAACTAGACTCTGGTGTACTAGTGATATGGTTGAATAGAATTTAAAACTCAGGCTCAGGAAGATTAGATATATAAGGGTGAAGGGAAGTTTGATTTACCTTCCAATGAACACCTAGGATACCCTCTGCCTCAGTGTGAATCCCAAGGATGAACAAATTAATTTTGAATCTCACTTCAGACTTTTACTAGCTACATGACTCTGGGAAAATGCCTTTAAATATGCTCTGATTTTCCTTATTCTTAAACAACTCTCACTTGACCCAACTATTCTGGTCACTTAACTCTGGATTCTTCTTCATTTCCACAATGTGGACATTGGACCCAGAAGTCTTGAGGTCCCTTCTAATTTCAAATCTAAGATCATCAAATGTTCTTGGAGCCCTCTCCCACTGATTTCTATTAATGTTCTCTGTTTCCATTGCATCCCATCACTTCCTCTCTTCTGTTCCTCCCTCTACCATACCCCCTCATTATACCCCATAGACCAGAGCCCCTGATGCTCTTTGCCTGGAAGAAAGGGTAATTCCAGAGGAGAGAAGAAATCTTGCTGGAAACTGTTGAACTGATCAAAAGAAGTTTAAACTGAAAATGTTGGGAAGAGAAAAATCTATACAAAGAACAGCAGGTTATTACTACATGGTAAAAAGAAGCCATAGGAGTCAGTACTTAAAAAGAGGTGCAGTAGTAAAACAGAAGTATCTAGATGGTGTAGGAAATAAAGCTCTGATTCTGGAGTCAGGAAAACCTGAGTTCAAATTCAGCTTCAGATTTCTACTAGCTATTACTTAACTCCTGTTTGCCTCAATTTCCTCCTCTGTCAAATTGAGATAATAACAACATCTACTTCTCAAGATTGCTATGAAAATCACAGAAGATTATAATTGTAGAGTACTTAGCACCATGCCTAGTACATAATAAGTGCTATATAAATACTGACTATTATTATGTAATATCTAATGAATGTCTAATAAGATGATAATTATCAAGTGTTAAGCAAGGCATTTATAAATGGTAGCAACGGCCTCTGAGTACAACACCAGAGATTTAGAACTAGAAGCAACTCAGAAATCATGTAATCTACTCCTTGTTTTGTAGAGAGAAGTAATTTACTCAATGTCATATTAGACATAGACAAAGAACATATTAGTTCTCAAACTCTTGTTTGAGAATTTTATAGTATTAAAAATTATTTATAGTATTAAAATTATTGAATAGCTTTTGTTTATGTGGGTTATATTTATAGAAATTTACCATAGTACAAATTTACAAATAAAACATAATTTTGAATTTATAGATCTCCTGGAAAGGTTTTAGAGACCCCTCAGGATTCTCTTGACCACTGATACAGACAACGCAGCATCAAACAAACTCAGGTCCTCTGACTCCAAGTCCAGTATGCTTTGTATTGCATTTTGCTATTGTCATTCAGTCGTTTTTCAGTCATGTCTGACTTTTTGTGATGGTTTTCTTGGCAAAGATACTAAAATATTTTGCCATTTTCTTTTCTAGCTCATTTTACAGATAAGAAAACTGAAGCAAACAGGACACAATCACACAGCTAGTAAGTGTCTGAGGCTGTATTTGAACTAATATAGATGAGTCTGACTTCAGACCTGGCACTCTATCAACTGCATCACCTAACTGCCTTTCCATTGTATATTTTTAAGGAAATGAGTAGAGTATAAGTGAGCAAATCATGGAGTAATACACAATGTAAACCAGAGTTTTTAAGTGAAGTAGGTGAATTTGAAGATATGATTCGTGGTGAGAATTTGACAATGGAAGACTGTGACTTGTGTAAAAGTTGTAGATCAGAGAAAAAAGACAGAGAAAGGACAGGATCATATATAAAGAAGATAAACTCATGAGGAAGTCCCATAACTGGTTAGGGTTAGATTAGAGAGCATTTGGCTTAGAATCAGGAATATAGGACAAAACTATCCAACCAAAAGTAGGAAACAGATGATCACAAACTTGGCATAAAGACATGTGATAGGAATGTTGGTAGAACATATCATTGGATAGAGTGCTCATTCTCTGCTCATTTTTTTTAACTTCCATAAACAAATTTTTTAATTTGCTGAGTCAGATTTTGATGAATTAAAGAAAAATTTTTCCAAGATTTAGAACTTCTAAAAGTGTAAAGGAGTCATTTCAGGAGCATGTCCATCATTGGAGGTCTTCATGCCAACATGAGGAACAATATGGATATGAAGTATACTATACCAGTTTATTTCCTCCATCATAGAAAGTGCTTACAGCAAAAGCTTCATAGACATACTTTTCAAAATGCAGAAACAAAGCATCTCCAAAATCCCATTATACTTATTCTACTCCACCTCCCCCACCAAAAATGAAAACAACTTTGAAAAACAGCTCAGAAGGTCCAGATCAAGCTTTCTTGAGTCCTTCAATTGCAAAAGCCTCCTGGCTGTGTGCCTTCTCCTCCAGGAAACAGTACATTGGCAGAAACTTCTCTCTGGGCAGCTGGTATCCAACTCCGGAATCTAGATATTCTCTGGAAATTTGTTGTCCTCCAAATATTTGTGGGTTACTCCAAAACCAGTTCAGAGGCTTTATCTGCTTTTGGTTTGAGGGAAGCTCAGAGGAAGTCACATAGAGACACGTCAACTCTCTGCCAACTTGGCCCTGCCCTCTTGAATCTAGGTATTCTTAAACTTATGACATAGCTGCCAAGGTTGGAAATGTCCATTTCTCAGGATTGGCTAATTACTGATCTGTGATCAAGGGAAGCAATAGAAGGGAGAAAGAATCAGACCATTCGGGAACTCAATTTGCTATTATGCAAATAAAATGTCTATTATATACACTTCCGCTTCTAACCCAAACCCCTAAGACAATCAATTACTGACAATCAGTAAACATTTATTAAGTGCCTATAATATATGCTATGATAAGCACTGAGGATACAAACAGGGCAAGACACAGTTTTGTATTTTGGAGCTCACAATCTAATAAAAGAGATAACATGCAAGAAATTATACATAAAGCAAAATACATACATATATATATATATATGATAAGGAAATAATTTAAAGAGGGAAAGCATTAAAATTAAAAGGAATTGGGGAAGGCTTTCTGTAGAAATAGGATATTACTTGGGACTTAAAGGAAGGCATGGAGATAAATAATTGGAGTAGAAGAGAGAGAATTCCAGGCATGAAGGACAGCCAGAGAAAATCCCCCAAATCAAGAAACAGAATATCTTGTCCATAGAACATCCACAAGGCAGCATCACTAGATTGAAGAGTACAGGGAAGGGAATAAAAGAAGAAAGATTTGAAACAAAACTACACCATGAACACTTTCAATGTCATATGAGAGATTAGACTTTTTTCTGTTTGGCTTCAGAACAAGGGCCAATCTTTCTTACATTCTCCCTTTTATCCTTTGACAGGGCCACTACCCTGGTGCAAATCTTTATTACTTAACCTCTGAACTATTATAATAGTTTTCTGGTTGGTCTGCCTGACTCAAGTGTCTTCCCCACTCCACTTCATGCTTCCCTCAGCTGTCAAATTGGTCTCCCTTTAGGTCTTTCCACACCACTCCTCCATAAACTCCAGTGGCTCCCTATCCCTCAAGGATCAAATATCAAATACTCTGCTTGGTATTCAAAGCCCTTCACAATCTGGCCTCTTACTACATTTCCACTCTTCTTCCACTCTACATGCTACACAGTGTTACCAGTCTCCTTGCTGTTCCTTACATAAAATACTCCATGTTCCAATTCCAGGCATTTTCACTGCATGTCTCCTAATATCTGGAATTTTTTCCCTTTTCATCTCTGCCTCCTGGCTTTCCTGGCTTTCTTCCAGTCCCAACTAAATTCCCACCTTTCATAGAAAGTCTTTCCCAATCTCTCTAGTGCCTTCCCTCTGTTGATTAAATCTAATTTATCAAATACGTATAGATCAGTATATATTTATACATAATAAATAGTGAGCACAATATATAAAAATATATTTCTCATATTGAATGTATACATATTCAATATATCGTATCAATATACAATATATTTATACATAATATATAGTTAATATAATATATAAATTATGTATTTGTCATATGCAAATGTATGTATATACATGTACCCAATATGGTATATGTATCATATCAATATATAATAATCAATTAGAAATAATTAATTACACACATATATGTATATATACAAACATATATATATATATACATATATACATATGTAACTGTCTGAAAGTGTAATAGGTAATGACTAAAGATAGTATATCTTCTCTAAGAATCTTTAAATAGAAGTTATAGGGCTATAGAGGCAACCACCCTGTTGACCATACTACACAGGCTCCTCTCCAGCCTTGCTTTACCTTGCTCTCCCCCATAGGTGGCAATCTTACCCAAAGTAGCCTCCCATTGTAGAAGGTATTTACCTAGAGATATCAGTATACCAGAATCCCTACTCCAATAGAGGAATGTCCAGGGTCTTTCCCCACAGTCCAGCTGAATTTGTCTTAAATAGTTTGAGTGTACATTTTATGCTACTTGCCTCAAAAACATTTTGTGTTTCTTGCCTTAAGCCCCAAAATGCCTTTTTGCAGCTCAGCTCATTCCTTTGTAGCTCTTATTCCTTTAGCTCATTGCTTCTATCCAAGGGGATTCTAGAAACCAGAACATGTCTCTTTCTCAAGGGTAGCCACCAGTTCCCCTTATAAGTGCTCAGGCTCATGAGGCTTTAAAATATAGGTTTTAAACAAGATTATATGAAGATCAGTTCTGATGAACGTGGTTCTTTTCAGCAATGAGATGATTGAAGCCAGTTCCAATGCTATTATAATGAAGAGAGCCATCCACACCCAGAGAGAGGACTGTGAGAACTGAGTTTGGATCACAACTTAGCATTTTCACTTTTTTGTTGTTGTTTGCTTGCATTTTTTTCTTTCTCATTTTTTTTCCTTTTAGATCTGATTTTTCTTGTGTAGCACACTTGTAAAAATATATTATCTATATTGGATTTAACACACATATATATTTTTTATTTTTATTTTATTTTTTTTCAGTCTTTTTTTAAATTTTATTTTATTTGCATAACATATGTGTGGGTAATTCTTCAACAATAACCCTTACATAGCTTTCCGTTACAAATTTTTCCCCCCAACTTCCCCACCCCTCCCCTAGATGGCAGGATATCCACTACATGTTAATTATGTTAAAATATTGGCAAATCGAATATATGTATACATATTTCCAAACTTATCATTGTTGTGCAAGAAAAATCTTATCTACACAAACGATATATCAGATAAAGGAAACACAATGTAAGCAAACATCAATCAAGGAGTATGAGAATGTTATGTTGTGGTCCACATTTCGCATCCCTCTCTCTGGGTGTATATGGCTTTCTTCAGTGAACAATTGGAGGTGGTTTGAAACATATCATTGTTGAAGAGAGCCATGTCCATCAGAATTAATCGTCATATAGTACTGTTGTTGCCGTGTATAATGATCTCCTGGTTCTGCTCATTTCACTCAGCATCAGTTCATGTAATTCTCTCCAGGCCTCTCTGAAATCATCTTGCTGGTCATTTCTTACAGAACAATAATATTCCATACTATTCATATACCATAATTTATTCAGCCATTCTCCAATTGAAGGGCATCTATTCAATTTCCAGTTTCTAGCCACTACAAAAAGGGCTGCCACAAACATTCTTGCACATGTGGGGCCTTTTCCTTTCTTTATGATTTCTTTGGGATATAAGCCCAATAGAAATGCTGCTGGGTCAAAGGGTATGCACAGTTTGATAACTTTTTGAGCATAGCTCCAAATTAACACATATATTTTAACATATTTTAAACATATATTGGATTACTCGCTATCTAGAGGGGGAGGAGGGGGGAAAAGGGGGAAATTTGGAACATGAGGTTTTGCAAGGGTCATTGTTGAAAAATTATCCAAGTATATATATTGAAAATAAAAAGCTTCAATAAAAAAATAAAATATAGGTTCAATTTCCATGGCAGAAAAACAGAAAGTATTTGCCGCTGAGTCCATAAAGAATCAAGTGATTATCCTCTGATAAATCTTATCTCCCACCTTTTGTTTTTCAGTTATTCAATCATGTCTGACTCTTTGTGACTCCATGGAACATAGCATGCCAGGACTTTCCATCCTTCACTATCTCCTGAAGTCTGACCAAGCTCATGTTCATTGTTCTCATGACAATATCTATCCATCTCTTCCTCTGCCCTTCTCTTTTTGCCTTCAGTCTTTCCCAATATCAAAGTCTTTTCCAATGAGTCCTATCTTCTCATTATGTGGCCAAAGTATTTAAACTCCAGCTTCAGTATTTGTCTGCTAATGAAGAGTCTAAATTAATTCTTCCCTTAGAATATGTTAATTCATAGAACTTCCAATCAGGAGAAAGGTCAGAGTTCTCTTCTCACCTTCATGTTAGTGATCTGTGTCTCATTGCTCTTCTACTAGTGGCTCTCTTCCTGTCAGGGCTCTATTTTCTTTCTTTTTTTTTAAATTTGCAAAACATATGTATGGGTAATTCTTCAACATTAACCCTTACAAAACTTTCCGTTACAAATTTTTCCCCCCTACTCCCTACCCCTCCCCTAGATGGCAGGATATCCACTACATGTTAATTATGTTAAAATACTTGACAAATCGAATATATGTATACATATTTCCACCTTTATCATTGTTGTGCAAGAAAAATCGTATCTACAAGAAAAAAAATCAAAGAAAGGAAACACAATGCAAGCAAACATCAATAGAGAGCATGAAAATGTTATGTTGAGGTCCACATTTCACATCCCTCTCTCTGGGTGTATATGGCTTTCTTCACTGAACAATTGGAACTCGTTTGAAACATTTCATTGTTGAAGAGAGCCATGTCCATCAGAATTGATCATCATATAGTATTGTTGTTGCTGTGTATAACGATCTCCTGGTTCTGCTCGTTTCACTGAGCATCAGTTCATGCAAGTCTCTCCAGGCCTCTCTGAAATCGTCCTGCTGGTCATTTCTTACAGAACAATAATATTCCATAATATTCATATACCATAATTTATTCAGCCATTCTCAAATTGATGGGCATCCATTCAGTTTCCAGTTTCTAGCCACTACAAAAAGGGCTGCCACAAACATTCTTGCACATGTGAGTCCCTTTCCTTCCTTTAAGATCTCTTTGGGATATAAGCCCAATAGAAACACTGCTGGGTCAAAGGGTATGCA
The DNA here is from genome assembly GCA_023553655.1 of Myrmecobius fasciatus. Taxonomy (NCBI): domain Eukaryota; kingdom Metazoa; phylum Chordata; class Mammalia; order Dasyuromorphia; family Myrmecobiidae; genus Myrmecobius; species Myrmecobius fasciatus. The sequence goes on from JAJPUD010002446.1 coordinate 81,970, forward strand.
CAGTTTGATAACTTTTTGAGCATAGTTCCATATTGCTCTCCAGAATGGCTGGATCTGTTCACAGTTCCACCAACAATGCATCAGTATCCCAGCCTTCCAGGGCTCTATTTTCTGCTACAACAGGGCTCCTGGGTCCAAATCACAAATGAAAATGTTGAGTGTTAATTTTTATTTGGCTCTTTTATAACTTTTAGTGCAGTTGGACAATGGAGGTTCAAGCTTCCCTCTTTTACTGTATAGTGTGATCTGGGTTGACTGCCAAACTTCCTATGCTTCTTCTTGGCTCTCAGGGAAATTAGCTTTTACTCTCTCTTTGGTTTCTCCCATTTGTGGATAATGTGACTGTCCTGTGACTAGTAGTGAGGGTTAGTGTTTCTCCTTCAGATCAATGGCTCAGCCTTATTAAGCTACTTTGTCCCTTCTTCCCTTTAATACCTTGTTTCCTTTAAGAACAGTTACAAGGACAGACTTATAGGTAGACTTTAATTAAGATGATAAAAAATAAATATTGGGCAGTTAGGTAGAACAGTAGAGTACTAGACTTGGAGTTAAAAAGACCGGAGCCCAGATTCAGACTCAGATGCTTACTGGTGTGTGTGACCCTTGACAAATTATTTACTCCTATTTGCCTCAGTTTCCCCATCTTTAAAATGAGCTGGAACAGGAAATGGCAAGCCACTCCAGTATCTTTGGCAAGAAAACCCCTAAAAGGGTTATGAAGAATCAAATATGACTAAAAAACCATGGCTGAAGAACAACAATAACAAAAAAATTCAAAGGATATTGATATTAATTTATCTAGCACAAATTCTTCCAAATTATGACCTTTTAAGTTCCCTTAATCAATCTCCAAAGCAATAGGTAAAGCTCAAATGCAGACGTTCCACTAGAGTGGCACAGAGGATAGGACACTGGGCCTAGAGTCAAGAATATAGGAGTTTGAATCCAGCCTCAGACACTTAACTGCTATATGATCTTGTGCAACTCATTTAACCTGTAAAATGGGAATTAACAATGGCACTTACTGGGTACAGTTGTTGTAAGAATCAAATGAGACAATATTTACAAAGTGCTTAACACAGTACCTAATACTTAATAAATGCTTATTTCTTCCCCCTTTTCTTTATTCCCATCACTCCCAATTGGGGACTTTTCCTTAGCAAAGTTTCTTCCCTTGGACTCTTGATAGGATAATATGATAAATTTAAAATCAGATATGCACTAGAGGTCACCTAGGCTAGCCATTTATTTTACAGATGAGAAAACTGAGGCCCAGGCAATTTAATTGACTTGTCTGTTTATACTGTAAAGGCATATGAGATGTGATGCAGAAATTCAGTTTGCTCTTCTGGTATTTCCTAAAGTATAGGATAACATAGCAAGTAGGATGGAACAGGTTGGTAGAACTCTCAGATAGCTGCATCTTTATTTCCCATTCTCAAGTTCTCCTCTCTCCCTGCCTATTAGATACCTGAATTTAATTATATTTCTGTCCCTTTAATATTAAGGAAGGATTTGAGGAGGTTCCTTTTTTTTCTAATCATTCAGGATCTTTTATACTTTGTATTCTATGACAAAGCTTCTTAAACTGTGGGTTGGGTTCTAATATGAGATTGCAAAATTGAATGTAGGGGTCACAAAATTATGATATATTATTAATGAATGTTTGTATACCTATTTATATACCTATATACTTGAGGTCACATAAAAATTTCTTGGGCAAAAAGGGGTTGTGAATGAAAAAATTTTAAGAAGCCCTGATCCAAAGTTTCTCTCTAACTACTTGTAGAGCTATCAGCCAACATTAGTACTTTGCATCCTTCCTCTGTGAAATTTGTCCCTTACCATACTAAACACTTTTGATTAAACATTGGCTAACATTGCCAAACCAAATTTATTTTAAAAAATCTTTCTTTACAACATCCCTGTTAGACAATGTAAGTTTTTTTTTTACTCATTTTGTAGAAGAGGAAACTGAAGGCAAGAGAGGTTATTTCAGTTCCTTGACAAGTAGGGATTTTCTCATTTTTGTCTTTACATTCTCAGTACTACCACCTGATAGTAATAATAATGAAAACATTATTATATATGCTTTCTTGAGATGGAAATTTATTGTTACATATTTTGAATCCTCCCCAATGTTCTGCAGGGCATAATGCCATGTTTTCTTTTGTTTTTCTGTCTTTCTTTTTTATTTTGTTCTTTTTTTTCTAATTTTGCATTTGTTTTAAATAAATAAATACTTTAAAAATAATAATGAAAATAGATATTTTATAATTATCCCATAAGATTATATTTTATTTTTGGTTAGGCAATCAGAATTAAGTGACTTGCTCAGGGTCAAACAGGTAGTAAGTATCAAAGTATCAAGAGGCCATATTTGGACTCTGATCCTCCTGACTCCAGGGCCAGTGTTCTCTGTCCACTGCACTACCTAGCTGCTCCATCATAAAGCCTTTGGAATTTGCCTGAATCAGCTCATTGTTGAAAAGAGTCACATTCATCAGATTTGATTATCACATAATCTTGTTGTTGCTGTGCACAATGTTCTTTTGGTTCTATTCACTTCACTTAGCATCAGTTCATGTAAGTCTCACCATGCCTTTCTGAAATCTTCCTGCTGATCGTTTCTTATAGAAGAATAATATTCCATATCATTCATATATCATAACTTAGTCAACTATTTCCCAACTGATGGGCATCCACTCAGTTTTCAGTTCTTTGCCACTACAAAAAAGGATGCTAAAGCATTTTTGCACATGTGGGTCCTTTTCCTTTCATTATGATATTATCTCATCTGAGTCTTACAACAATCCTGTAAATTAGGTGCTTTTACTATTTTGCTATTCCCATTTGGCAGAGAGGGAAGCTGAGGCTGAGTTAAGTTAAGGGTGATAGAACTAATGTCTGAGGCAAGTTTTGAACCTAGGTATTCTAGACTCAGGTGAAGACCAAAAATCATGTCTTATCTATTTAAATAAATTTGTACACTGTCTATCTCGGCAGAACATTTACAAATAAAACCAAAAGATTTTTGACAGATTAGATGTATTTGAAAAATGGCCTTTGATTAGTCACATTGTCCAAAATTTGCTTCCACTGTACCTTCCTAGTAGATGATTAACTAGTTATTTGTTGATCAATGGACTGAAGTATTCCAAAACTTATGAGGTATCAAAGCTAGGATATGAACAGGTATTTCCTGACTCTGGTTCCACTGTTCTTTCCCTTAAGCCCTTCTGCCTCTTCATAGAGTTCATGGAGATAAGGCACTTTATCTATAAAATATTTAGAAAACTGAAGAAGATCATAAGTGTTTTAAATGCAAGGGGATTTGCATCTAATGATGAGAACTGAGCTCCATTTGGTCTATAGATTCCTATTTTTTCTAAATTTTGTTTCTTGGTCTATAGATTCCTAATTGAGTTTAGAATACATTATGAATATCCCTTGCCCTATGTATAGCAAGAGGGCAAGCAAATGGAAAAGGTACATTCCCACAATGGAGTATGGCTTAGACATGATTCTGCATAGAGACAGAGGAATGCCCTAAATGACATTTTAAGTCTCCTTTCTAGCTTTATGATTTCATACCCTGCAGAGAACCAACCTGATTGAATCCTTACTCATGCAGGAGATATTTCCTTATTGACAATGTTCATTTCTGACCAATGTTCTCTCTAATTGTTTTAAGTTGTAAGCAGACAACCATGATACAGGAGCAACAAACCAAGAAGCTTGAGTAAATACTTACAGAATTCTGCATCATAATCAAATCAAACTTTAGAGTTAGTCTGACACATATTTAATGATAGCAGTGGCCTGAGAGGCCGGAAGTCTGTGTAGTCCTCCTGGCTTTTCCACTAACAAGTTCTGTGACTTCAGGTCAGTTATCGTCTTATCTGTATATTGGAGTGGGGGATTCTCATTTGCAAAGATCAACTAGATGATCTTTAAAGTCCTCCCAGCTTTAGAATTTCATGAGGCTAGGACAAGAATTATCATAATTGGGCTATGTGGTAAATGTGCATAAATGTATGTTCTTAAGGAAATTACTTAATTTCTCTGGGCCTAATTTTCTTTATAGAATGAAGGAGGTTAGACTAGGTGATCTCTCTAACATCTCTTTTTAATTCCAATATTCTATAATCCTTAAATTCAAAAACAAATTTTAGCTATAGGTCTATTCTGCTGACAGATCATCTTATTCTACTCTTACTAAAAAGTCCCTAAGGCCCAGCTCTCCTTAATATCTACTGGATCCTTTTGTAGTCAGTGTAATTATGGTTTTTTTGGCCCTTCTTTCTCTATTCTGCAACCATTCAACCAAATGTTCCTTTGATCCTATGAATTTTTCATAATGATTCTTATGGTATCAGAATATTCCATTTTAGGTAACTCTAAGACTCTTAAGTGCTAGATAGGTTGCTGATTTGCAATGGTGGAAGAAATTTCTACATTGGTGTTTGGGAAATTCCTAACATTAATAAAATCATATTAAGCATAATAAAATCAGACTCTGTATCCCCTCCCTCTCTAAAGTAAACCCATTTAAACTTAGAGGGTAAAATATACTTATCCATTTCTCCCTTCCTCTTCCAAGGCCTTTCTTCCAAAAGTTATCTTTCCTACAATTGTTTGAAATTCTACCAACTCAAGTTCATTTGGCTTAATAAACAAGCTCCCATAAATGAGTGTCAGGCATCAATTTAATTAATACACATTTATTGAGGCTTATTATGTATCAGATATTGTATTTGGTTCTAGACTTACAAAGAAAAAATAGAGTGATCATGGAGCTTAATTTCTCCTGGGGTATCCTCAGCTTGTTTTCCTAATGCCCAGTAGGAAAGAACAAAGAATTTTAGGGGCAGGAAAGGAAGAAAGAAAAGAGGTGATTTGTAAGCCTAAGGCACTTGGGAGTAGGGCACACTTGGGAGCAGGGCACATTTGGGTGTAGGACAGACTTGTGTGTGTGTGTGTGTGTGTGTGTGTGTGGTGTAGTAGCAGTAGAAGTAGGAATAGTAGGAGCAGGAGTAATAGTAGTAGTAGGAGAAGAAGAACAAGAACAAGAAAAAGAAGGAAGAAAAACAGAAGAACAAGAAGAAGGAAGAAGAAGAAGGAAGAGGAGGAGGAGGAGGAGAAAAGACAGTGCTCCTGAGGAAGGGAGAAGAAAGTTAAAGGAGAAAAGATCCTAGGAGGTAGAAATATGGACAATTCTGCCTCTCTGCTTTCCAGAGGCCACGAAGCTCTTAACTCTTGTGAAATATCTTAAGCCTTCGGAGTTGGCAATCATTACAGGTAGTTAGCTGACTCTTTAATGCAAATAGATAAGGATAGACCAAAAACTAACTGTGGGTGACAAGCACAAATTGTACCCTGCATAAGCTCATCATTTTTACATCAAACTTTGAATGAATTTGGCCAGTGTTTACTCTGTTCTTTCTAGCTTACTTTTAACATCTGTTCATGTATACTGATGAGTTCCACAGAAATTTCTGAACAGATACCCACCCAACTTCCATTTCAGTAACTTATTCCACTCCACCCTCATCCCCAACCATTTTATTTCCAATCATTTTATTTTGAATGCAGGTCTTTTTAAAAATCCTTATTCTCTCTTTGTTTTCATAGAATCCAGCACAATAATCTGAACATCTGGTGAATTTAACTGACCCAAATGTACAAGAATTAAAGCCCTTGTCTGACAGATATATGATCTAAAAATATGGACAGACAGTTCTCAAATGTACACAGCCACATGGGAAATGCTCAAAATCTTTAAAAACAAAGAAATGAAAATATTAAAAACTCAGATTCTCTCTTCCATCAAATTAGACACAATCATAAACAAAAACCATAGTGCTCACAAAAGGTTATTAAACTACTAACGGAGTAGCAAATCATTTCAACCTTTATAGGAAAGAAATGTGAAATTATACAATGGAGTTTTAATAATAGAAATACCCTCTAATCCACTGGTTCCACTACTGGAACCCAAAATATCTCTTTTTCATTTTTATTTTTTTATTAAAGCTTTTTATTTTCAAAACATGTGCTTGGATAATTTTTCTTCATTGACCCTTGCAAAACTTTGTGTTCCAGATTCTTCTCTCCTTTCCCCCCACCCCTTTTCCTACACAGCAAGTAATCCAACATATGTTAAACATGTTAAAATATGTTGAATCCAATATGTGTATATATATTTATACAATTATCTTGCTGCACAAGAAAAATCAGATCAAAAAGGAAAAAATGAGAAAGAAAAAAATGCAAGCAAACAACAAAAAGAATGAAAATGCTATGTTGTGGTCTGCAGAGTTCCCACAGTTCTCTCTCTGAGTGTATATGGCCCTCTTCATCACAAGATCATTAGAATTGAACACAATCATTTTCCAATCATTTTCTTTATTAAATTTGCTAAGAATGTTCTATCAGACTTGTTTCTAATAACTAATTTCTAATAACTTATAATGGTTAGTATATTATTATCCCAGGTTTTTACATTTAAATACAGAATTTTTGAAGAACCACAGAAATGACTCTGTAAAGGTAATACACTGAATGAGGGCTCTATTAACGAATTGCAAATTGATTATCCAAATTACCCTAAATTAATCTTAGATGCACCTAGGAGCTACAATGTTCGTGTATTATGTGAAATCCTGGTTATATATCATTGCCTAAAATAATTAAATTCTGTCTTATTAATAATACTAATAATAGCTAACATTTATATAGTGCTTACTATGTATCAAGCACTGTGCTAAATGCTTTATAATAATTATCTCATTTGATGCCGTCTGGAGATGGTAACAATGAGGATATTTTATTTCCATTGCCTTCATAAAACAGCACTCTTTAGGCAAGGGGTATTTCCTCCATAAATCCATTCCCAGGAAGGGAAATTAGCACAGGCCTTAGTAGCCCCTCAGAGGAAGGCCAAAGCTATTTGCATTTCTAACCAGAAGGAAATTACCTCTGGCAGCCCAAAGTAAAGCAGAAATATTAAGAATGAAGGAATGAAATTCCTAGGTTAGCTGAAAAATGGTACTTCAATAAAAATGTGTTAGAGATGAGAGCTGAGCTGGGAGCAGTAGATTAAGAATATTTAAGGTCCATGTGAAAAAGAATTGCCCTTGACATTCAATATTTGGGAGGGTTTGTTTTTGTTTCCTCAATTGGCTGCTTCAAGTTTGTTTATAACTGATTAAACTGCATTAGTACATTAGAGCAAATAAGATAATGTATGTAAAGCACCTGAAACTGCTAGATATCTTCTCATTTCTTTAGACGGATTTTTTCTTTCTTCAAATGAGCCAACTCTGGGATTGGAGGGGGGTTTTTTGGTTTGGTTTTGTTTTTTTTTTCACTTTAAATCTAGTGTTCTTGGTTTGTCCATTTCAGTGTAAAAGGAGTTAAGTTAAAGATGAAACCAAAATGGGACAATTTTGATACTAATTAGATCATAAAAGCACAGAATTAGAAATAAAAAGAACCTCCTCCTCCTCCATCTAAGCCAAACCCCTCATTTGCAAATGAGGAAATAAAATTCTAGAAAGGTTAAATGATATGTCTGTCCAAGGTCACTAGCAGCAAACACTAATAATATAGGATCTAAATCCAGGTCTTCTGACTTCCAAACTAGCTCTTCTTTTACTGTATCAGGCTGCCTCCAGATATTCTGGTTGAAAAAAAAAATCAAATATTTGATGGGAAAGTTAGAGGCATTTATCTTTTGGTACTGACTAAAATGGAATTCATAAATTATCTATGCATTCCAATAATTCAGACTTTCTTAAATGACCATGGAGAACCAAAGATACTACATATTCATCTGTTACATAAGGCTAACAATAGAATCATTAGCAACTAGTGTTTTGTTATCATTTTCAGTCTTTTCATTATGTCCAACTCTTTGTGACCCTATTTGGGGTTTTCTTGGTAAAGATACTAAAGTGATATGCCATTTCCTTCTCCAGCTCATTTTATAGGTGAGGAAACTGAGGCAAACAGAGTTAAATGACTTGCCCAGGATCACATAGCCAGTATCTGAGATCAGATTTGAACTCAGGGAGATGAATCTTTCTGATTTCAAACCCAGGGCTCTACGCACTGTGGCATCACCTAGCTGCCCTAACCAATGTTCATGTAGTATTTTAAAGCTAATGATACTCTTGGTGAATTAGCTCTTTTCATAACATGGGACATTGGCTAACATGCAAAGAAAGGGAGAAGAACTAGAAAACTTTATTATCCATAAAGATAATTATTTTAGAGGACTCCATTGTAACTTTGTGAGTTAATTATGATAAAAACAGCTTGGTGCACTGAAAAAGAACTGGGTTCTAACCCAATGCTCTAAGAACAACTAAACAGAGTGCTGGGTTTGGGTTCAGGAAAACTTGAGGTCAATTTTAGCTTTTGGCACCGACTGTGTGACCTTGAATAAGTAAGTTAACCTTCTGCCTCAGTTTCCTCAACTGTATAACAAAGATAACAATAGCACCTACCTTGCAGGGTTGTTGTGAGAGTCAAATGACATTTGTAAAGTGTTTATCATAGTGCCTGGCACACAGTAGGAACTTAATAAATAGTTGTGTCTTTCCCTCTTTCTTTACTATACCATACTGTTTCTTTCATAATCAACTCAAAAAGTCACAGTATCATAGGAAATGCTAATTTGGGTCTGTTGGTCTTAGGCCGGCAGCATTATATTGTGTCTCTGTGACGTTTCAGATATAGGTTGGGCTACGTGATTTCCCATCTTTTTCATCTTAGATTTCTTTGTTTTGGTCATTCTCTTAATCATGGATGTGCAAAAGATTATGGGAACCTGGCAGTCAGTGATTGTAGAATCCCTGAATCCGTGATATTTTAAATACATTTTCACATATTCCTGGGAAGTAAATTTAATGAAGGCAGAAAATCTTATTTGAGGCAAGAACATGATTATCTTTGACAACATAAGTATAAACAGGACCTTAATTAATTAATTTACTCATTGTGTTTCCTTGTTTTAGACAATGACTGGTGTGTTCATTTAGTCATTAGCCATGACATATTGCTAAAGAATAACCTCTCTTTTGAAACTCTACAATACATTGAAGCCCTATACTTCCTTTAACAGTCTGGTCCATCCCACCTTACCAGCCTTCTTTCCCACTATTTTCTTCCATATACTCAGCGTACCAACAAAACTGAACCAATCAGCATATTTTGATTACGTCCTGTACTTTGCTGAACCCATTACTTTGTTCCTATCATTCCCCACACTTGGGACACCCTGTTTTTTATTCCCAGGGTAAAAATACTGTTTTCCCTTTAAAGTCCAGGTCTAATGCAGTCTAATCAATAAAGCTTTTAAGGATTCTCTGCAGAGTTGGAGATGGCCTTTGCCATCTCAGAATCCATATACTATATTGTTTCTCTCTCATATACTTACTATTTTGTATTACTGTTACTTGCACTTGTGTTGTAGTTCTCTATTCAAGAACTATTTCATATGATGTTCAGCATATAATAAGTGCTTAATAAATTCTGGATTTGTATACACTTACAATTGAATCCAAATGCCACTTCTCTTTCATCTTTATTCTTTCCTTACCTGCTGACTCCTTCCTTGACTCCTGCAAACATGCCCAGGTTTTCCCCATCCTTAAAACAAAACAAAACAAGGCAAGCAAACAAAAAGCTTTCACCTTGCTACTTCCTTGGCTATCTTCTTCTATCTCTTTTTTCTTTTCACAACCTCTATTTCTCTCCTAAATATGCTTCTGATTCTCCAGAATTTACTACTCTGCCCCTCACAGGTTCTTCTCTTCTCTTCTCCCTCTAGCACCTTCCCCTGGTTCCTTGAGGACAAGGACTGTGCTACTTTTTGCTTGTATTTGTGTCCCCAGGCTTTAGTATAGTGGCTGGCACATAGTAAGCACTTAATAAATGCTTATTGCCGTCCTGGGCTGCCAAAGTTCTAACAAAAGTCACTTAGAATCATTTTCTCTACTTCCTTTGTAGAGATGAAGGGAAAGGGACAATATGGGTGTCAAACATTGCATGAAATGTGTTTTTCTAACATTGTTTATTTTTCTTTAAAAAACATCATTATACCTCTAAGAGATAGTGAGGCACAGGGTAAAATCCAAAAAAAAAAAATTAAATATAAGAGAAATCGATAAAAATATATTTTAAAAACAGGTTTTAGAATCCTTGGCATCATTCAAGTGTCATTTGAGGAGTCACACCTCTGTGAAGCCTCTTCTGTTCTCACTAATCATTACTTCCGTCATTTTCTTCAAATAATTATCTATATTTTGTCTCCCTGAAGAATGTAAATTCCTTGAAGACATAAAGTCATTTTTGTCATTGAATCCCCAGAGTCTGGCTCAATGAATAATACATAATGTAGGATAAATGCTTAATAGGTGCTTGTTGCAAGAATAAATGTTGTAGAATCAATAGGAAGTTAGCATTATAAGGTACCTTATAAGTCATTTAGTCCAACATCCTTGGTTTTCCTTCCTTCCTTCTTTCTCCTCCCTTCCTCCCTCCATCTTTTCCTTCCTTCCTTCCTTTCTTCCTCCCTTTCTTCCTCCCTTTCTTCCTCCTTTCCTTCCTCCCTTCTTTTCTTCCTTCCTTCCTCCTTCCCTTTCTTCCTTCCTCCTTTCCTTCCTTCCTTTCTCCCTCCCTCCCTCTCCCCTCCTTCCCTTCCTCCCTTTTTCCTTCCCCCTTCCTTCCTTCCTCCCTTCCTCCCTACCTTGCTTCATCCCTTCCCCTTCTTTCCTTCCTCCCTCCTTCACTTACTCACTTTCTTCTTTCCTCCCTTCCTTCTTTCCCTCCTCCCTATCTTTTTCCTTCTCTCCTTTCTTCCTCCTTTCCTTTCTTCCTTCTTCCCTCCCTCCCTTCCTTCCTTCTTTGCTTCCTTCCTCCCTCCTTCCTTCCCTCTCTCCCTTCCTTTTTTCCTTCCCTCTTTCCTTCCTTCCTTTAACATGAAGAACTTGAGGCCCAGACTCAAGTGACTTGCTAAATACCACATGAGTAATAAGAAGGAAGTACTGATTCCTTTGCATTTTAATTTGGAGTCTAACTCAAAAAAGCCATAATTTCGGGGCAGCTAGGTGGTACAGTGGATAGAGCACCAGCCCTAAAGTCAGGAGGGCCTGAATTCAAATCTGGCCTCAGACACTTAACACTTCCTAGCTTGTGTGATCCTGGGCAAGTCACTTACTCCCAGTTGCCTTAGGAAAAAAAAAAGAAGCTATAATTTCTATTTCTCAATAATATAATGGTTTTCTATTTGTAAAATGACTTACTTTATCTTGGAAAATTAGAGCCACTTAAAAACATTAAATTCTATTGATTTTATCCCTATAATGGGTTTGCATCTTTCTCCTCCTCTTAATCCATATCTTCACCACCCTAGTTAAAGCTTTTTATCATCTCTCTTCCTGAAGGATTGTAATTCCCTTCAAACCAGTTTCCTTGCCTCCAGTCTCTCTCTTCTCTAATCATCTTTGCCAAGACAATCTTCTGAATGCACAAATTTGATTTTGTCACTGTTATGTCTTAAAATAAACCTATACCTGTAAGATCCAAAGTTTTATTTTTAAGTGCCTATACTGTCTGGCTCCAATTTACTTTTCCAATCTGATTTTACAGTATTTATTCATACATTTATGCATTTCATAGTCAAGAAAACTAGGCTATTAACTATTTCTTCATCTTTTTCTACACTCTTGCCTCTGTTCATTCAGATTGGTTGTCTCTTAATCCTTATCTCTCTTCACTTTAGATCTTTCTTTTCTTTCAAGGCTCAGGTCAGAATGTATGGAATTTTCAAGCAAATAGCTTGAGTACACCAAGTACAATGAAACCTTTTCTCTTCATCTGGGTACTCTCTTGGTTAATGCTGTTTAATGTGCCATTAGCTGTTTTTAACAGTCTCACTCTTCAGTTGGTTCCTATTGAACTTGTGGTCAGTAATAATCCCAGGGCTTTTTTTCTACATGAACTGCTATCAAGACAGGTTTCCCTGCTCTGGTATTTGCAAAATTGATGGCCTGAACCTAAATGCCAGATATTTAATTTGTTTCTGCCAAATTTGATCTTGTTGCTTTTAGCCCAGTGTTACAGCCTTGAAAGATCTTTGTGAATTCTAGTCCTGTCATGCCCAATATTAGCTCTTTCTCTGAGCCTTGCATCATCTCTATGTTTGGTCTTGGTTTTCCTCCATGATTTCAATTAAAATGTTGAACAAGAAAGGGTCAAAAGCAGGGATCTGTGCCAATATGTTTCAGTCCCAAATGTGGGAGTGTTGGAAGATGGGATAAGGTGGGAGGGGGGAGAAATAAGAGAGATGCCAGAAACTAACATTATATTAGGACCTTCACTGTCTTTGGGTTTACGTGTGTGACATGGAAAAAATATAACCCACATTTACACAGCAATTTCAGATTTGCAAAATGTTTTCCTCACAACAGTCCTGTGAGGTAAGCAAGTAATACATTCCTATTCTACAGATGAGAAGATTGAGGATCAAAAACTTTCCATGACTTGCTTAGGATACATAGCTAGAAAGTAATATAGTTGGGACTCAGACATAGATCTTCTGAGAGCTGGTCTAGTGTAGAAACAAGAGCATTTAATGGAGTCAGAGGACCCAGGTTTGAATTTGCTACTGCTTACTACCTATGTAGCCATGGGCAGGTCACTTTCTATCTTTGGGTCTCCTGTGTAAAATCAGAGGATAGGATTAGACAACCTTTAATATATATTCCAGCTAGAAATCTCAAATCTGTTATCTGGGTACTTCTATGGGCTTCAATTTCCTCATTTTAAATATAATAGTTCCTATCTATATCCATATCTATATGTATGTATGTATCACTATTAAGGTCATTCTTCTATCTATCCAGATTCACAGCTTTTTTTATTCTCACTCATGCTACATATCCAACAAATGCCAAATCTTGACATTTTTTTCTCTATATAGCATCTCTTACATATATATTCCCTTTTCTTATTGACACAGCTTCATTTTAGTTCAGGCCCTCATCAGCTCTTGCCTAGATTATTGCAATATCCTCTTTTTTGCCATTCCTTCCCCAGCTGTCTTCCTGCTGTATACATCCTCCACAGCTGCCAAAATTATTTTTTAAAGCAAAAGTCTAACTATATCATCCCACTTCTTAATAAACTCCAGTGTCTCTCTAGAGCCTCTAAGATCCAATATAAACTCCTTGGTTTGACATTTAAATACAGTGTCTTCACAATCACCCCTTTTCTCCCTTTCTAGTCTTCTTATCTTTTATTTTCCTCCTTTTTAAAACTCTGAGATCCAGCCATCCTGGCCTTCTGTATTCACAATAACATTTCCCATTTCTATGCTGGTCTACCATGCTCGGAATTTTGGCAGATATTACCTTGCTCTTGAAATTCCTGGTTTCATTCAAGACTCATCTCAAGCACCACCTTTCTGCATGAAGCCTTATTTGTCATTGTTCAGTTGTTTCAATCATGTCTGACTGATTCCATTTGAGGTTTCCTTGGCAGACACTGAAATAGTTTCTCATTTTCTTCTCCAGCTTATTTGACAGATGAGGAAACTGAGGCAGACAAGGTTAAGTGATTTGCCCAGAGTCACCCAACTAATAAGTGCTTGAGGAAGGATTTGAACTCATGAAAATGAGTTCTTCCTGATCGCAGGCCCAGCACTCTATCCATCTAACCTAGCTTATGAAGCTTTAGTGTCCTTTCCCTGAATTTTCCTTAAATTACTTTGTATTTATTTTGTATGTAATCTGTATATACCTATATGCCAACATTTTGTCCCTCCCATTAGAATGTTAACCTTCTGAAGACAGACCCTTTAGTCTTTATACTCTTATAATTCAGTTCAGTACATTTAAATGCTTATCAATAGATTGGTTAATATGACTCTTTGAGGTCTACAAATATTTTGTTATATCTGATGCCCCCAACAAATTTGTGAAGTAGATATTAAAGGTTCACCATATATATTATTATTATTATTAAAAGTTTATCATATATATATACATATATATAAAATTACTGGGGAAACTGAGGCTAAAAAATGTCAAGGAATTTGACCATGATCACACAGCTAGTAAGTATCAGAGATGAAATTTGAATGCAAGTCTCTACTGATCCCCTGACCAAGGCTCCTTCCATTATAACATGCTGTCTTTTCATCCATGTCCTGGCACTATGTACCAAGGCATTTTTCTTTTCAGAGGAGACAGGAGGACAGTACAGGGGCCTACAAATAATGAGGCATTTAAGGAAGGCAAAAACTCTGTCATATCAATATACATGGCAGTCTAAGTTTCATTGGAGGCTTTTCAGTCTCTTTGCCATTTTAATGCATTTCAGGTCAGTTGGGAGCAGCAGTACCAGCTTCCTCACTTTACAACTTCCTGTCTCGCCTACACCAGTACTATTCTTCTTTCTTATTTGCTCTTCCTTTTCCAATTCTCTCTCCCAGGCAGATGGTGTTTATAGACAGAAGAAAAATAAGAAATTATTAAACTTGATGGCTGATGATCAATACCCAGAAAGCCTGTCTAGGAAGGAGGCTTCCACTGGGGAGCCCCCATCTTGTAGATGACAGTGCCAAAATAACTGGGAGGAGAGACAAACAAGCTCCAGGCAAGGTAGAGACTGATAGATCTTTATCTGCTGTTGTTGCCGCTGATTTGAGAGGGAAACATATCTTTGAGAAAAGATCCATGACTACTAAGCCTCGGATGACTTTTGGCAATTTTTTCTTTCCTTTGGACCTACAAGAGAGTGGCCCAGAGACAGTATATAAATGTTTTACATCATGTCAGACTGACTTGTCCTTCTCACTGCTCTAGTGCCTGCTATGGTAATCAAAAACCGACCAGTGGGTGTTTATTGAATGCCTGTTTTGTGCCTAGTACTGTAATTTCTCCATTAGCAAAAGGATGTGTTCCCATGACACATTTCTTTGTCAGAAACTTCCATAACCAAATGATAGCAATAATAGTGGAGAAATAGGAATGTGCTTCGGTGCATACAATATTTTAAGTCATGGTATGAAAAAATCATTAACTACAAGTGACTTTGGGGTTGTCCCCTCATAGCTCTGGGCTGCTCTTTCTCCTTCTGTCCCATTAAGGGGTTGGACTACATGATTGTCAAGGCCTAAAAATCTGTGATTTTCCTTTCTGGTGCCTTTGATTCTTTTGTAATGGGGAAAGTAATTTATTTTACATCTAAACATGAGGGAAAAGTTTTAAAAAGCAAATGTCTAGTTGATGTAACACATTGGTTTATAAAATAGTTTCAGCCAAAGTGCAATCAATCAGATCCTTCCCTGTTTTGGCAGAGGATTTGTGTATTAGGAGATGTGGTGGGGAGGAGAGAAAAGTGGAGCTGGAACAGTAAGGAATCTACCTTGGGAGGGAGAAGAGAGGGAAAAGAATGCCAAAAGAGAAATATGGACACTAAAAAAAAATAAGAAGGCTGCATAACAATATCTAGACTCTTTCTGTGTGTAAAGCAAGCAGGCATTCCACTCCACCCTTTCCAATTCCACTTCCAGTAAAGAAAGGTAATTGTATCCATCTCTGCCCTTCTCCCTCTCTCTCCATAATATTATTCTGAGGATGTTTAAAGTTTCTAGGCAATTGGTGCCTTAGCAGGGCAGCAATATAAGATAAGAATAGAAGAATGGAGGCAGAGGGCATGATTAGAATTCAAAAGGTAAAGGGGAAAAACAACAAGGAAGAGGAGAAGGAGAAGGAAGAAAATAAGGAAAGGAAGGAGAAGGAGGAAAAGAAGAAGAGGAAGAGGAGAGGAAGAGGTGGAAGTAGAGGAAGAGAAGGAGGAGGAAGAAGAGGAGAAAGAGGAGGAAAAAGAAGAAAAGGAGGAGAAAGAGAGGAGAAAATGGGTAGGAGGAAGAAGAAAAGGAGAACAAGAACAAGAAGAATAAGAAAAAATTTTCACTATAGCCCATCTAGGATTGAGGACTGGGGACTTTTTGCTGAAGATGAGGGATTGTAAGGAAGGTCTTTACAATCTTTTGTTAGCCTAATGTTTTGGAAATATTGAGTTAAAGATGCCTATGGAACATTTAGAGGGTAGTTTGTGTAATGTAGAACACTGGGGCTGGAATCAGGAAGATCTGAGTTCATATCTAGCCTCATCTGCTTTCTAGGTGTATGACCCTGGGCAAGTCTTCGCAAGAAAACTCCAAATGATATAACAAAGAATTGGATGCAATTGTGATTACTGAATGAACACCCACATTAAGGGGGTATTTAGGATAAGATATATAGTATATGATATGGAGCAGAGTTCAGAGAGAGAATAGGGTTGGGATACAGATTTTGGAATCTCTTTCATAGAAGTGGTGCTTAAACTCATTGGAGCTGATGCAATTATCAAGAGAAAGTGTGGAGAGAGAAAAGAAAGATAGTTCCCTTTTTTAAATTAAAACTTTATATTTTCAAAACATATACATGGTTCATTTTCAACATTTACCTTGCAAAACCTTGTGTTCCAAATTTTTCCCTCCCTTTTTCCACCCCCTGCCCTAGATAGCAAGTAATCCAATATATTTAAATACGTACAATTCTTCTAAACATATTTCTACAATTATCAAGCTGCATAAGAAAAATCAAATCAAAAAGCGAAAAAATGAGAAAGAAAATAAAATGCAAGAAAACAACCACAAAAGAGTGGAAATACTATGTTGTGATCCAAACTCAGTTCCCATAGTCCTCTCTCTGGGTGCAGATGGCTCTCTTCATCGCAAGACCATTGTAACTGGGCCAGTTCACTCTTATAACACATCTGGGCTAAAGGAACAAAAGATGGATAATGATCTGGTAAAGGAATCTGAGAAGTGGCAATCAAGATGGTAAGGAGAGAATCAGGAAAGAGCAGTGTCATGGAAGCCAATGGAAGAGAAAAGAACCAGGAGGAGATAGTGGCTAATTGTGTCAAAAGTTGCAATAATGCCAAAGAGGACTGAGAGAGATGGAGACAGAAAGTCAGTTGGGGAAAAATAAAAAGTACTGCCTCATAACAGTGAGTGCCCAGTTGAAATCAGATAACATGAATTTGTAGTCAAAATCACAAAATTACAGCATCTCAGAATTAAAGGAACACTAGGGACCATTTAGTTCAATTCATACCTAAACAAAAAACCCTCTACAACACAAGTGGCAAAACCTGTGTTGAATCCCTCCAAGTGAGGAAAAGCTTATTACTTCTTGAGTCCCTCTATTTAATTTTTAATAGAACTAATAATGCTCATTTTTAGTGTAACAGAAAACACGGGAAGGCCTGTTTTGCTGGGCTGAAACCCTCTCTGTGGAGCTAGAATGAGCTTTGCCTACTTTTTGAGGTATGTTGGAATGACAAAACTTTAGTTTGCTTTCCAGAACCTGGGGGAATCTAGTGGAAATGACTAACACTGATAGGTGTTTATCCTTGTCTATAAAAGCATAGAGGAGAAATAGCCCAGCATCTTATGGACCACTTTTCTAGTGCTCTTCTTAGATTTCCATGGTGGAAGAAAGGAATGTGAATGGATGATGGCTTTCCTGAGCAACATAACGGCAATCGTGGGTCAACTTGTGCTTATTCAGGGAAGCTTGAGCTGAATCCTCAAGTCTCTGACTGCTTATTCTTTGTGCTTCCTTCTTTTTAAAAAATAGCATTTTATTTTTTCTAATTATATGTAAAGACAAATATTAACATTTTATTTTTATTTTTAATAATATTTTATTTTCTCCTAACTACATGTTAAAACAATTTTAAAAATTTTTTGAAAACTTTTGAGTTCCAAATTCTATACCTCACTCCATCCCCTTCCTGAGATATTAAGCAATGAGATATAGGAAATATATGTGCAATCATGTAAAACATTTTGTACCTAGTTTCTGCTGCATTGTTATCCAGTTTTCCCAACAGTTTCTCTTAAAGAATGTGTTTTTTTTTATGTCCCAAAAGCTTGGATTTGGGGGTTTATCATATACTAAATTACTATGGTAATCTATTCCTAATCTATTCCACTGATCCACTACACTATTTCTTAGTAACAGATTGTTTTGATAATTACCACTTTATAATACAGTATTTACATATAAACATTTAAAATATAAATAATACAAAAAGATGAAAGTGAAGAGTCTTACCAAATTCCTTTTATGACACAAATATAGTGCTGATAACACTCATTTTTAAAACATTTTGTGTTTGAAATTTTCTTTCTCCTCTCCCCCACCCCACCCAAGATGGTAATTTATTTGATATAAATTATGTGTGCAATCATGTAAAATTTATTTTCACCTTAGTCATATTGTGAAAGAAGAAAGAGACCAAAAAAAACCATGAAAAAAAGTTAAAATAGTATGCTTTAATCTGTATTCCCACTTCATCAGTTCTCTCTCTGGAGACGGATAGCATTTTTTATCATGAGTCCTTTGAAATTGTCTTGGATCATTGTATTGCTGAGAATGCTAAGTTACAGCTGATCACTGACAATGTTGTTGTTTCTACACACAATAGTCTCCTCCTGTTCACTTCACTTTGCATCAGTTCATGTCTTTCCAATTTTTTTTTCTTGCTGAAATCTTCCTGCCCATCATTTCTTAGGGCACAATAGTATTCCATTACATTCATATACCACAACTTCTTAAACCATTCTCCATTTGATGACTTTGAGAGTTACTGGATTCCTAAATTGAATACCAGATAACAATGGGAGATTTATTCCCTAGCAGGAGAAGAACAGCACCAACAGAAGTATCTACAGCTGAAAGCCATATCCTTTTAGGTCAGAGACCTGGACCTTGTAAACCATTCCACAAAATTGTCCTTTCCTTTTAGGGGAAATATTGGATCATATTCCTATATTTTCTAAGGTATGCCTGTGAGTCTTTTTATGGCTTAACCAGTTTCTATCGTAAAGAAAATAAACAAATAACCTATCCTTAACATATATATTGTGACATTAGACTTTCTCAAAAAGGGATTCTGGTATCCTCATTTTGGAGATATCCTAGATATGAAACACCTACATTCTACTGTAATTTATGCAGAGTTGCTTCTATTACTAAAGGTAGAAGAAGGAGAAGGAAAGGAAAAAAAAACAGAAAGAAGGGAGATGGAGGAGAGAGAGCTGATTTCTCCTAGCTCTCTTTCTTAGGACTCACACCTGAGTCCATGCAAGCCCAGAGCAGAGGTCCTTATGTGTTAAGTTGATCTTTGGATTCTGGATCACATTAGGAAAGTTTTCCTTACATCAAGCCAAAATTTTCCTCTTTGCAATTTCTACCCATTATTGATCTGATCTTGGGGTTATAGAGAACAGGTCTAATCCTCTTTTTCAGGTGACACCCTTCATATACTTAAGAAACTGTTATGACCTCTTCTTTAAGTCTTTTCTTCTCCAAGTTAAACCTCTTAAGTTTTTATATAAGATTCTTCTGTGCCATGTTTTTGAGGTCCTTCTCCAGCCTAGTTGCTCTCCCCAGTTACTCTCTAAATATCCTTATTTAGATATCTAAATATCTAAATTCTTAATATTCTTATTAAAATACAGTGCCCAGAATTGAACAGAGCAGTTCAGATATGGACTAACCAAGGTCAATTTCAACAGGATTATGGCAGTTAGTCATTAACATTATACCTTTTTTTAATGTAACCTAAGATTAGACCCAACTAGCATAGTTGCATGACTTCCTCCAATATCATTCAGCAGCAGAGGAACTGGAGCAAAAATGGTTAGTGTTTGAATGGATCTAAGGTCAAAGATAGCTAAGGTATATACCATGAGAAAAAGGGAGTGAGGTGGTGAATGGTGAAGAACAATGTACAAGTGAAATGGTTAACCATAGGCAGTGGTATGTTGGCAAATATTTAACAACAAGCTTTTCCCAAAATGTTTATTCATACTTCTAAATTTAATCTGCACTACCAGCAATTTTTCCATCACTTTCTGAAGTCTAGACAATCAACAAAATGATAAATCAAGTCTTAATTTACAGCAATTGCTGATTTCTGAGATATAAATGTTCACATTGAAAATTTAACAATCAGCTTCATCATACTCAAGAACAGAGTCAAGATTATAAAGGAAGGAAAGTAAGACTAGGGCAGAAATGATAACCTGAGATCACAGAAAAGGATGGAAGGATTGGAAGTTTCAGTGAGGATGAATAAAAGGTTTAGGAGAAGTGAGAAAAATAAAAAAGATGGTAATATAGGAGCTTCTTATACTCAAACATGGGAATTTCAGGATTTGAGATCATAGAGGTGGGTGATATGGTGCAATCTCCGGGCATGAACATAACTGTTCACAGAGTGCCCATACATTGTAGAAGGAGCATTACCACTGGATCTCCTTCTGCTAAGAACTAGGGCTAATGAGAATGTTCCCTCAAATTGGATTAGGACCTAGAACATGCTGTACATATGACTATGGATGTAACCAATCATCAAGCTATTTTCCTCCATTCTCTATTGCATTTGGCATGTGTAGACATATCCAGACTGTCATTTAGTAACTGTTTCTAATATGTTGAAACTTTTTCAAACCTGTTTTTTTTAAAACAGATATAGCTACTATGTCAAGATCCAGTCATAAACTGAATGATGACAAAAACTGAACATTTAAAATCTTTTGTTCTTGTTATTTCTATATATACTACTTTAATGACAAAACAACAAGATTACAGGAATTAAAACCTTTAATGTCTTCCTGCTCCTCGACTCATTCTTGAGTAAGTATTATATCTCAAATAAATCAAAATGTGTGTTGGAAAAAAATTTTATCTGGACTCCAAGACAGATTTCTAAAGTAATGATATTTTATCAGTATAAAATTAAGTTGAATTATTAATACAATATGATTGATATTGGTTTGTTTGTTTGTACTTAGGCCACTGAATTCAAATCAGAGTTGTAATTAGGGTAGAGCCACCAGGAGTTTGCCTCAAAATACCAAAATTTAGAGGGTACTGACAACATGGAGCCTAGAAATAACTGACCTAAAAATAATTAATTAAAATAGGAAATTACCAAATTGCAATTTATTTTACTACTGGCTCTTGCCCCAAAGAACTCTTCCCCAGTTATCGAGGCACAAAAATTAGTCATGGCTGTTCTTCTAACTACCAAACCTTAGAAAATTAATAAATATCTAGGTCCAAGGGTGGTTTGTGGAGTTAAAATCAAGTTTATAATTGTACCTCAATTTTAAAAATATAGAATTTCCTTAATAGAAATGAGTTTATATTCAAAACCAGTTCAGTCAGATTATATTCATGGAGTTGAAAAAGACCTTAGAGGTCATCCAGTTCAACCTCTTTCTTTTATAGAGACTTATAAAAGCTAAATATCTTATCCCAGGTCACATAAATGGCAAGTAGCAAAGATGGGTTTTGAATCTGTTTTCTGACTCAAAATCCAATGCTCTTTTCACTGAATAATACTGACTTTAATGTCAAGATAAAATGAAACTGAGACAATCTGAACCAATCTATATGCAATGATGGTTTTGTCCATTGAATTCAATGGATCAGGTGCTAACTGATTGTTTGCTTTATATGACAAGTTGGTGACTGATGAATGATTAGCTATTTCAGTCAAAAAAAAAAAACTTGAGTGTTTGGATTTCCATTTCCAGTAATCCATATAAAGTGTATCTTTTGAACCAAAGGCTAGCTGTTTATTCCTTTTATGTCTGGACTTATTATTTCTCAAGTATAACAGGCAATGCTCAGTTCCTTCCAGCAAAATAAATCAGCAGGTACTCTATCACCTCCAATCTAAAAGGGTTGCCTTGAGGCAGAGAAAGGTTAAGAGTTGACCATGGGTGGCCTACCTATGATATCTCAAGGTAGTACTTAAATCTGGGTCTTCCTGTCTTCAAGTCCAGTCCTAGATTATGTTACTATGTTGCTTCTCTTTTTGCTAAATGGTGATGTTAATTCTTGCTATAGTGGCAGGATGATGGTGGTGATGAATAAGATATTCTATCTGAAGCTACAAAATAGAAGATAATCAATAATTGTCTTTATGCAACTTTTTCAGGTTTCTTCAGGTTTCTAGGATACCACAGTGGTTTTCTCTTCACTATCAGAGAAAAATTGACTTCAGTTGATTTATTGGAATTGGGGGGGATTTTTTTTGGAATATATTTTTATTTGGAATTTATTAGAATTGAAATATTGGAATTTGTTGGCCAAAATGTTGGCTTTGTGGAACTGGTGAGAATGTCCTCTTTCATCGAGTGGACTCAAGAGGAGGGATCCTTAGTTCATATTCCCACATTGGGTAGAGATGGGGGACCTTCTTGATCTTGGAATACATAAGTAATATTCCCTGTGCTATCAAATTGATAGTAATTTGACCTGAAAT
Source organism: Myrmecobius fasciatus (assembly GCA_023553655.1). Lineage (NCBI taxonomy): Eukaryota > Metazoa > Chordata > Mammalia > Dasyuromorphia > Myrmecobiidae > Myrmecobius > Myrmecobius fasciatus. Next base: position 104,386 of record JAJPUD010002446.1, read on the forward strand.
TTGAAGGAGGTGTATTTTGAGGATCCAAATTTCAGGTCACTGTTAAGTAGTCATAGACATAAAATGTTAAAGCTGGAATGCATTGTAAAGCATGTTAGATTTAGAGGAATCTTAGAATAACTCTTGATCTAATTCTAATTTTATAGATGTTGAAATTGAGGCCTAGGGAAGTTGGAATGACTTATTCAACTTAACATGGTAAATTAGTGGCAGAGCACATGTTTCTTACCTCCTTGATTGGTGGTCTTTCTATTGCAATATATTGACCTTTATTGTTTTCTTTAGGGATCTGGAGATGGGAGGGAATAATAAATGATAAATGGAGCCAGCAGGTTGAAATTAAATACAGCATGCTGGCTTTGGAATCTGAACACCTGGATTAGAATCTCAACTTTGCTCCCTCCCCCTTATCACCTGGGTCACTTGGATAAGTTATATACCTATCTGAACTTTAATTTCCTCATCTGTAAAAAGAGAGGCTTGTATTAGATGAACTCAAGTTTTGAATCTATGATCCTGTTGACTGGCATTAAAAACAATATTCCAAGCCTAATCCTCAAGCCAAAGTTGGGGTTTTTCTGGGAATTCAGAAGGAAGAAATGGATAAATCTTTGGAATCTTGTAAACTGGCAGGTTCCCAAACTTCAGAAGCAAAGGAATATTCATCAAGCTGATGATTCAGGAAATGAATGTTCTTTTGGTCTGACTGTCAAACCAGGTAAGAGTCTAAGAATTTTAATAAGAAAATTGCACATGGTAAGGAAGAATCTAATGAACATCAAGCAGCCTAGATTCACAAAGCACAAATTATGCTTCCAAATCCCAGATGAAATATTTTTGAACGTAATTATGGGCTAGAGGCCCACAGGGGAATATAAGAAAAAGAATGTATACATTGATATGATGTGAAATCTCTGGCCTAAGTAAGCATGGTCTGTCTGATGTGATGGGGGAATGGATTTGGACTTGGCTGACAAATGGCCAATACAGGTAATAATTAATGTTATTTTAAATTAAATCTGGATGAGGAGAAGATTCAAATGGGATCCCATAAGGCTCAATACAGGAAACTGAATTATTCAATATACAGAATTCATTAATGACCTGAAGGATAAAGTAAATTTGACACAGATTCAATTTATGGATGATACAGAATGAGTAGGAAATGGCCAATGCCGAAGATAGATTAAAATGAAAATTGCCGAAGGATCTGGACAGTTGAGAACTCTGGTCAGAACCAAATAAGTCGAAAAGGGAAATGTTAACGTAGTTAGAGACAAAGACAGATACAAATGAAGACATTGCTCTTCAGCTAACCCAGACAAAGAAGAGGCAACAAAGTGAAATGGAGCTTCCTTTGCAGCATGGTAGGACAAAAGGTAATAAGGCATGGACTGCATGGTTCACACAAGGCTACCTTGGCAGGTTGGCTTGTGAACCTGGCAACTATACTAGAGTATGGCATGTTTTACAGCAGGGTGCAGGAGCTGGGCTCTATGTCAGCTGCCCTGCTCTATACAGACAAGTGAGGTGGTGTCACACTTCCTCTAAGGACACCAGCATTCAGAAGAAGTGCAGAACTCAATGCAAACACACTGTTCCGGCATGAGATTTGCTGATAGTCACATTTTGGTATCTTATGAAAAAAAATACAAAGTAAACTCAGCATGGAGTAAGGAAGCTTTCAAAGAATCCAGAAGAATCCTAGAAAACCTGAAGGGATTGGGGGATGAATCTTTTTGTAGAACATAGTAGGGCAGGCTTTTTGAAACAACAATAACTGGTATTCTTTTAGTGCTTTAAGATTTACAGAATTTACCAGTTTCTTCCACAAAATACAGTGTTCTTCAGCTCTCCTTTCTATGGCCAGAACTCCCATAATTTCATTATGTTTCAAATTTTTTTATAGCCATGTTCTTAGCATTCAAGCTTCTGAGGAATGAGTTCAAGACATTAGCCTTCTCAGTGGTCTTTGTTTTGATAGGTAACTCATAAAGAGCCTAAATCCTCCAGAATCCACAGAATCAGTTGCTAATGGCAAAACTTCAGGCATCATTGCACAGCATCACAGGCTAGAGATTTGGGGAAGGGAACTCTGTTCCAGCATCCTTTGCTGTTGCTATCCTTCACTTAGATTTTATGATGTTCCTTGACACTGAGCTGATTAGATATTATTTTGAATCGAGTTTAAAAAACTGAATCTAGGGGCAGCTAGGTGGCACAGTGGATACAGCAGCAGACCTGAAGTCAGGAGGACCTGAGTTCAAATCTGATCTCAGACACTTAACACTTCCTAACTGTGTGACCCTGAGCAAGTCACTTAACCCCAATTGCCTCAGCAAAAACAAAACAAAACAAAAACAAAAACTGAATCTAGTTCAAAAAGCTAAAAGAAAAAGGCAATTAGCTAGACAATGTATGTATTGAAGAACTTTGAGAATATGGATCAAATTGTTCCACTTGACTTCTTGCTGCTATCTCAAACTCAATAAGTCCAAAAACATATTAAGGAACTTGGGTAGAGTGAATAGAAAACAGGCCCTTACAACAGAAATATGAGAATTCAAATCAGACACTTAGCAGCTATGTGATCCTGAGCAAATCATTTAACTTGTTTTCTTTAGTTGTCTCAACTGCAAAATGTGAATGATGATGATATCTGCCTCAAAGGATTGTTCTTGTGAAAATCAAATGAGATTTTATATATATATATAAAACACTCAGGGCAGTGACTGGCATGTAAATGATAGTTATTATTACTAGTGCTGCTACTACTACAAGTAGTAAGTACTGCTGCTGCTATTACTGCTGGTGTTACAACTATTACTACTACCACCACTATTACTAGTCCTACTACTCTTGCTGTTGCTGTTGCTGTTAATGCTGGTTTTGTAACTGTTGCTATTACTGCTGCTGCTGCTGCACTACTGTTGCTGCTACTCCTACTAACCTGGCTCCCTAATTCCTTCTCCCTCAGTATCAATTTTGTTATATCAGGTCAAGTAAGCATTGATTCTTCCTTTTCCCTCTCCCAGCACCTGCCACCATTCATGGTAGGAGGAACTTCCAACAATCTGGTTGGAATGTATGGCAATAAGACTGAAAGTTTCTTGCATAGTTTTTTTTTTTCCTGAAAAGGAAAGAAGTTGACATCAAGACTTAAATGGTCCAGGGAACTAAGACTTGAACCAATGATGCTGAAGGACCTGCCTAAGAAATTAAAGCCTAGAGCATGAATAGTCTTTGTTTTTCTGGCTTAATGGAGGTCTCTCTGCTCAGTCAATCCACCTTTCTGAGCAGGCACACCAACCACCTTGACAATGAATTGAGTGAAACTACTCCCAAATGAATAGATATGTATTTTTGATACTAATCCTTTCATTCTATTATTAAGCTTTTTTGGTTAAATATTAAATGATCTATGAATGTTTCATTTTACTCTAATCCTTTTTTAAATGTTTCACTAACATAAGTAAGCTTTATTTCCATGTTTACTAACAGATTTGTTTTTGATGCTGAATACAAATTAAGATTGCTTTAACATGATTTAAGAAAAGTATTGCCTTTCTCCAATGAATAGGTTAAGAAGGAATGTAAAACTACCAAAAAAAACTTTAGTTCTTATTTTTTGGCAAACAGAACACATTTTATTCTAATCCTAACCCAGGATTCTAACCTGTCTGAATCAGGTCTGACCCAGGGCATAGTCCTATCTCTTGGTTGCTAAATACTACCATTGTTGCCCCTACAGGAGCTCTCATGTCTGGCCCTATCCATCCTTTCAATCCTGCCATTTCCACTGCAACCAAAATGATCTTTCTTTCTAATGCACCCCTATAATAACACACAGCATAGGAGAGAACTAGAATATAACTCCTCTACTCAAAATCTTCTGTGGCTTCCAATCACCTAGGATGAAATTGGACTTAGGAATTTGTTGAAAAATAGAACTCTGGATTGGGAAACTTCTTTTACCAACACAGATCAGCACTTGCTATGTAATTTACAATCTTAGAAAGTTATTTAGAACTCTGAGAAGTTAACTGACTTCCCTGGGGTCACATAGCCAATAAGTCAAAGGTGGGACTTGGAGTTCAGTTCTTCCTGACTTAAGGCTGATTATCTTTCTACTGTATCACGCTCCCCCAAAATCTTCTGAGTAATAGAATAGCTCCTGAACCTTTGAATTCAAGACATTTCACTGCAATGTGGTTATACCTAGTGTACTCCTTCACCCACAGGGTGTACTACACTCTTTTCCATACCCCACGTTTTAGCCAAAATGAACTACTATTCATTAATTGTTCTTGTCTTAGCCTCTTCAAGCCTCATCTATCTCTAATTGTTGAGGTCCCTCTCTAAGACCCAACTTAGGTGCCATCTTTTCCAACAAATATTCCTTACCCCCTTCCCACACCTTAGGTAATAGTGTTGCTTCTCTTAATTTATTCATCCATTCATCCACCTATTCATCCATCAAATCATTCACATTGCCAACACTTCCTTGATGATCTTTGTACTCTCCTTTGTATCATGGTCATTTCTGTGCCAGTCTGTCTTTCCCCTTTTAGAAGGTAAATCCCTAGAGGTCAAGATTAAGCTCTTTCTTTAGATATTTAAAACCTGCACAATGCCTTGTATGAAGCAGGCTTTTAATAAATGGTTATTGATTTTTTTTGTTAAAAATGAAAATGGCACTATAAATCTGATGAGCAAATAAAATTTTAATCCTTCTTTAACAAATATAATATTGTTTCTGCAAAGGTTTTATGCAGATTATCTAAATAGTTTGCCACTTTCTACTAAGTAATGGGAGGGTTAGATGACCTAGAGGAAACTTGACAATGCAAAAAAGAAGACTCAGATTGCAATCCAAGTTCTGATAATAACTAGCTGTGTGAACTTGGTCAAGTCATTTAACTTCTCTAGGCCCATTTTTTTTTGCTCTGCAAAATTATGGTATTAGACTGTATCATTTCCCAAAACATGTATGGAATTCTGGTGTTCTGTGTCAATAGGGAATCTATGAGAAAATTTTAACATCAACAGTATTTTCCTTCCTAAAATATTAAATATGAAGTTATAAAATATCAAAATCATCTATGATATATTACAATATTTTGGTATGAAAATGGGCTTGATTTCTTTCATTTTCCCTAAAAAAGTTTAACTCCAAGAGTATCCTATATCCATAAACCAAGACACTAGCAATATATTTCAAGCCCAGTTGTGTTATTTGACTTAGCTAGTTTGAGACACAGTGTCCTGAATAATCTCCACCCCGTCTATCAACCAACCAACAAGTATTTATTAAGTATCTACTATGTTCAAACACAATTTGAGGTTTGTAGCAATGTGAGCTCCTTGAAGGTAATGACTACGTATTTACCTTTTTTCTTTTGTATGTTCAGCACTTAGCACAATGTTTAGCACATTTATTATTTTATTTTGTCTGTCAGACTCTTCACTCCTTTTTGGGGTTTTCTTGGCAAAGATAGTGGAGTGATTTGAAATTTCTTTCTCCAGCCTATATTACAAGTGAGGAAACTGAGGCAAACAGGGTGAAATGATTTGGCCAGAGTCACACAGCTAGTAAGTGCCTGAAACTAGATTTGAATTTAGGTCTTTCTGACTTCAGGCCTGGCACTTTAGAGATAGAAAGACAAAACCAAGAGTTCTTGTCTTAAACAGACTTTCATTTTTAACATTTGTTTTTAAAATTAATTTTTAATGAGCAAGTTAATTCTTTAATAAGTTTATCCTTGAATTCCTTATTTGCACACTTGTCATATTTAATCACTCAGTAAATCTGGTTACTCTCTCCACAATATCTCTCCAAGCAGTTATCCTATTTCAGGCCCTCATCAGCTCTCACTGGCACTGTTACAATAGCCTTCTAATTGGTCTCCCTGCCTCAAATCTTTCCATATCCCAATATATCCCCTATTTAGCTGCCAAAATGATTTTCCCATAGTACAGGTTTGACTATATCCTCTCTCTCTCTCCCACCACATTGCTCAATAATCTCCAGTGACTTATTTTTTAAATAGTTTTATTTTTAACTTATGAAATAAAACAAGTATTTTCACAATGTAATATAATTTAAAATGCATAGGAAACTGCAAATCTAATGTATACAATTTGCTATTCCTTTTAATATATAACAAATTAATGGTGTAAATTTTCCCTTTTTTTTATTCTCCTTCTCTCCCCCCCCCCGATATGGCTATCTTTATATATATGTATGTATATAAAACCATTGTATACTTCTGTTTATCAATTCTTTCCCTAGATCCAGATAGCATCTTCTTTCACATTTCGTTTGCAATTAATTTAGGTAGCCATAGTAGTCAAAATGACTTGTTCCCTCAAAGTTGTTCTGAGAACCATATCACTGTTACTGTATGCAACATTCTTTTGATTCTGGCCATTTCACTTTCATTATTTTCAAGATCCAATATAAACTCCTCTGCTTCCTCTGGAAGCTCTTTATAACCTTAATTTACCCTAATTTCCACTCTTCCATACACTTTATTATCCTCCATATACTCCATGGTTCAGTGCCTGAGGCATAATTACAATCCCACAAACATGGCACTCCATCTCTCAATGCCTTGGTAGTGGTTTGCCTCCATGACTGGAATGTTTTCCCCCTTTCTGCCTTTTGGCTTTCCTGTCTTTCTTTAAGACTCAGCTCAATTTCACCTTTTACAGAAGATATTACCTGGTCTCCTCCTGCTGCTAAAACCTTCCCTTTTGAGATTACCTCCCATTTATTCTGTATATTTATGCATTTATATACATCTTGTATATAAGTAAATCCATGGAATTAAGCTTCATTTGAATGTAAGCTCCTTGAAGACCCTGTCTGTTTTTGGTTCTTTGTATCTTAGTACAGTGCCTGACAGCACACAGCAAGCGCTTAATAAATGCCTTTTGGTTGACTTATTGAAAGTGCCATATGTGAATATAATAATAATAATTTTTTTTCTTTTTCCCTGTTGCCACCACAGTTGTTGGATTTCTACTAATTGAACTGGGAAGAAAATACTATTAAGTAGTTAACTCTAAAGAGTTAACAGGATAAATGGACTTTATTTCACTTGTCAGTATGAGGTCAATAAACAACAATAAATTTTTATTGAAAAGACTAACAATCTCACCATGCTATTGCCCCACAGGCAGAATATAACTCTATCTCTTTGTCTCTGTCTAGATCTCGGTTTATCTCTCCCTTCTTATCTTTCTCTCCTTTCTGTTTCTCTTTCCTTTCTCTCTCCCTCATTGCTTTTTTTTCCCTCCTCTTCCCTCTCACTTTCTCTTTCACTCCCCCTGCCTTCTCTCTCTGTCTCTTCCATATCTTCTTGGGGTCTTGGAGGAAGACTCTACCTCCACTTGACCTTCCCAGATAACCTCTCTTTTCCGTTCTAATTTAATATACTGGTCTGAATGCTGAGGTGCTACAGTGATAGGCGCCATTAAAATGAGTAGAGAGCAATGGAGAGATGTATCTTTATTTGATAAGTCAAATCAGATTAAGCTAATGACATTCAGAGATTTTCTGAATATATATTTTTTTCTCTAGAAGACTTTTATAATAAGATTGATTACTACTTGCCAGGCTAGAATAAAGAACCTCTGGCCAGCAAAGCCTGGTGTCTGAGGTGATATTATTGTTGTTGTTATCATTATTAGTAATAATAGTATATTTTACTTTAATAAATTTACATGATATGTAATAAATTTACATAATATGTAAAAGCAGTGGATCTGAAATCAGAGGACCTAGGTTCAAATTCAGACTCTGATACATAGCACCTATCTGACCTTGAACAATGTCTGTCAGACAGTCAACATATTTATTAAGCAAATCACTTAACCTTTCTGAGTGTTTTTTTTAATCTGTAAAATGATGGTCTTTGAATAGACTAGAGGCTTTCTGAGAGCTCTTTAAAATCAAAATTTATGATCTGAAGAAGAAAAAAGGAAGGAAGAAAGGAAAAAAAGGAAAGAAAGAAGGAAGGAACAGAGGGAAAGAAGGAAGAAAGAAAAAAGAAAAGGAAAGAAAGAAAGAAGAAATAAATGGGGGAAGGAGAGAGGAGCAAAAGAAGGAAAAAAGGAAGGAGGGAAAGAAAGAAAGAAGGAAGGAAGAAAAAGAAGGAAAGAAGGAAGGAAGGAAGGGAAAGAGGGAGGTAAGAAGAAGGAAACAAGCATTTATTAAGCACCAAATGCTGTGTTAAGCACTTTACAAATATTATCTCACTTTTTCCTCATCACAATCCTGGGAAGTTCTAGATATTATTTTCCCCATTTACAGAAAAGGAAATTGAGGCAGAAAGAAGAAACTTGCCCAGGATCACACAATTAGTAAATATCTGAAACTGAATTTGAACTCAGATCTTCTTGAGTCCAGGCTCAAGGCTCTATTTATGTCAAATGTTAACAGAGTTTTTGTTTTCTTTTGTTTAGCACCTGTGCCATAACTACATTCAAGTAATTGGAGGCATGATTCTAATAGGAAGGTAACAATATTTTTATGTGGACCACAACCATTTCTGTGCCCTTCCCATCACTAGTCCTGAATGTGGTCCTGGCTTTCATATCCATTGTCTCATTTGATCCTTACAACAATACTCTGTGCACCATCAATAAGGTGGCCATGGTAATTAAAGCTCTTCCAGAAGGTTAAGAGCTATTCAGTCCAAGAGCTGTACCAGCCTTCTAGTCCCTAAATCTAGACTAGCATCTAGGTTCTAGGTTCTAGCATCATGTGTTATAATGGAAAGAGTATTGGCAGAATTGTAAGTAGCAACTTTGGTACCCAGGGTAAGCAGAACAAAGTGTGCCCTCAAATCAGTTAGAGTTAGGTGCCTGGAACTTTGTCCCATGTCACTAAAACCTAAAATGCTTTGATAACACTTAACACTCTTTCAGGAACATAGAGAAAACTGAACTAAGTATCTAGGGAGCAAGAAAAATTAGTTAAAATCATGAAACTAGATCATGCCTATGCTTTTCTATCTGATTAATTATGCCTGAGTCAAGTTCTTTTCTGGCTTAGTCCCACTCCTTTCTTCTGCTCCATCTTGTGTCTTAAGTCCTTTTCTCCTTACCTATAACCATTAGCTGAACTTGTCTTTAAAAGTTGATTTGTGGGCATATTTTGTGAAAGGTATAAAAATTGCTACTTGCAGCTATGCTCTCTGGGACCAAAGGTGGGAGGGCTCCAGGTTATGAAGGATTGTAAATGATAAATAAGTATTTATATTTGATCCTGGGATCAAATGGGGAGTCACCAGAGTTCAATGAGGAATGAGAGAAGAAGGGAATAAGTGGCTGTATTGCTTACTATGATCCAGACATTGTGCTAAGCAATTTTTTACCACTATCTCATTTGATCTTCATAATAATCTGACAGTAGGTACCATTATTACCCCCATTTTACAGTTGAGAAAATACAGGCAAACAGAGATAAAGTGATCTACCGAAGGTTACACAGTTGGCAAGTATCTGAGGCTAGATTTAACTCAGTTCTTTCTGCTTAGGCCCAGTTCTTTCTTTAGCCATTACACTAATTAATTGCCTCTACTGGGTAGAGGGGTGACATGTTCAGACATATGCTTTAGGAAAATCACATTGGCAGAAAAATGAAAATGAAATGGTTTGAACTGGGGAGTCATGAAACAAGGAGGATTATTGCTTTAGATGTCCACATTCTAAGAAACTTCTTGTGGCAAAAACAAAATGACCCAAAATATAATAACCAAAAGAAATCCTTTTCATGTATTACTTCAGCTTAATAGGAAACCTGAGGATAGCAAAGATGAAACATAAATGTGCTTTTCTTTTTAAGGAAGGTAATGTCATAGAATGGAACATATCAGGGAAAGATGTGAATTGGGAAAAAATATTTTCAGAAATTGACGGAATATAGGGGGAAGAGGAAGTGGTTGAAGAAAAAGGGAAGAAATGGAGAGCTAGAATTATAGATGCATTTGGTAATATTTTTTTGCTTATTAATTTTTGGTTCTACCTTGTTAAATGCTGAAGGCTCTATATCAGATTTTATTTGTTATTTTTGTATTTTTTGGTTTTTGTTATGTATGTGTACATGCTACTATTTATATATACGTACTATGTGTGTGTATGGAACTTGCATCTTTTAAAGAAGAGAATAAAGAATGAGAGAGATCCCAGGATAGGTGATTTACATTGGAGGGATACCTTGGGCTGCTATGTGCCCAGAACAGATGGAGGCTAATTCAGAGAATTTGTGTATGCTGATTCCCAGAAGACTCTAGGGAATTATGGTTAAAGTGTCTGGCAGAACAACAGTTTTGATCTGAAATTGAGGGTTGAACAAGAGATACAAAAAAGATATTACTTCCTGAGAGACCAATACACTGAAAAAAAAATTAACTGTGGCCTTACACTAGAGGGAGGAAGCAGGGTGAGCTTGCTTCCAGCACAGTGATCTGCTTTGCTGCGGGTTAGGGCTGGAGTAGAAGTCATCTAATTGGAAAGAGAACGAGAGAGAGAGACTAGAAGTAATACATCAATGCTTTAAACCCCTCCTTAGTTTTATGAGTAATGGGTGACATCATAATAGTATATATATATATATATATACACACACATGTATATATATAATATATATATATAATGTTATGGATATGAATGGAATGAAACATTATGATCACACTAAGAAATAATGAATATGAAGACATTAGAGAAATGTGGGAAGATTTATATGAATTGATGTAAAGTAAAATAAATAGAATATTATATATGTGTGTATGTATGTATATATATTATATATGGGGATATATGTGTGTGTGTTGATGTATAGTCATCTATTATTCATATGTATGTATGTACTTTTTAACAAGGTAACCTGGGTACAGCTTATCTTCCCAAATTCTCTTGAGTTAGGCACTTTAAAACAACTTGATAGCATGTGCTGTGCCATATTGTATACTGTTGGGAAAGGTATAAGAGAGAACAGGGAAAGACCAAAAATCCCAATTCCAAGAGGAAAATTTCATTCCTTTCAGTAATGACAACACAAAGAGAACACAAGAGAAGCAATGACAGCTATCGATTTCCTAGTGGAAATATCTTTGTCTAGGATAAGAGCTCACCTTTGACAATACCTGTTTACTAATGGCATTATTTTTTAATTAAATTTTTTGGGTAATTTCTGTGTTTGTATTTATATATTCAATAGAAAAATTAGAAGATATACTTCACCCCTAATTAAACCTTCTGTTATACCAAGAATAAATGGTTTAGCAAAACTAATCAGCATAATAACCTCATCTGATAGCAAAATCAACTTTTACTTCCAGTACATTCTCCCACTTCTCTCTTTTTCTTTTTTTTTCTTTGCTTTTTGCTGAGGCAATTGAGGTTAAGTGACTTGCCCAGGGTCACACAGCTAGGGAATGTTAAGTGTTTGAGACCAGATTTGAACCCAGGTCCTCCTGACTTCAGGGCTGGTGCTCTATCCACTGTGCCACCTAGCTGCCCCCACTTCTCTCTTTTTCAACAGTATCACTTTATCAGCCACATTTATTGAACATTTCTTTTTCTGGGAATACTGTAGGAAAATAGCAACAAGACACACATGTATCAAAAAAGGATAATTCACCTCTATATCTCTTGATCCCAGTTTCTTCATCTGTAAAATGAAAAAGTCAGACTCTAATCTCAGAGATTTCTTTGTGCTCCAAATCTATGATTCTCTACGTATTGTTAAAACAATGTAGAGAAGTGTACAATTAAAATAACATGAGGTAGGAAAACTTCCCTGAGTCAAGTACCCAACTATCTCTCTTTGAAGATTCTGCTTAACAGTTTTCTATATGTAGGTAGTTATCTATACATCTGATAAAATGTGTAACATGGAAGTGGATAGTCTGAATAAAACAGAGATTTACAGACAAATCTGAAATGCCCCACTCCCCATCTCAGGAGACTCACATTCACTTTTATGGAGACAGTGACTGAATGATCCTTCCTGTTATCCTGTGTAATTGGGGGTAGAATTATACTGATAGACCAGACATCAAATTTTCAAATCTAACTATATAATTGTTTTGGGGGGATTCCAAAGACAAAAAAAAACCCAGGAGAGTAGTTCCAACCCAGATCTGGAAGGTAATGTATTAATCTCAGGCAATTTAATTGTACCTACATTAAAGGGAGCTCTATGGTCCAGAGTTGAGATGAAATCTCAACTCATCTGAGAAAAGAATGATTTCACTTGAGTAATCCCATTTTAGCTCTCTCTGTAGGTGTAGGAGCTGGAAATCAGTGGGCATGTTGGGGTACTGATTTTCTCTTATTTGCTCATGGCTTTAAGAGAAGTCAAATTCAAGTCCATTCAAGTTCAGACTTCCCTTCCTCTTCTTGTCCATCGTTTCTTAGCCAATCAAGAGTCATCTCTCCATACACATCCACAGCATCCCAGGGCTGTCCAGGGAGCTGCCAAGCCTGCCTGAGTGTAAAGCTACATAGTACAAAGTACAAAGCCCCCACAATGGTGGTTTTCTGAATATCAGTGTCCATGTGGCTCTTTAGTTGTCTCTCCATTGGTAGCTAATATGTTATGGAAATGAATGGAATGAAACATTATGATCACACTAAGAAACAATGAATATGAAGACATTAGAGAAATGTGGGAAGATTTATATGAATTGATGTAAAGTAAAATAAATAGAACCAAGAGAACTATATGGACAATAACTACAGTAATATAAAAGAAAAGAACATCAAAATGAAGTTGGATTCTAATTAATGAATAATCAATTAAAGATCCTGGAGAAGAGAAATGAACAAATCATATCTCCTGCCTTACAGAAGAAACGATTGGGAGTGGGAGGGAAGTAAGGGGGTACTCCTAGGACAGTATATTACCTATCAGATATTTTTGTCTACTTGATTTTCTTTGTCACAAAGGATAGCTCTCTTGGCGAGAGAGGAATGGAAAAGGTAATTACTATGTTAAAAATATTGATAAAATGAGGATTTTAAAAATTGCATTTGAATAACATTCACAAAATAGAATAAGCAAATCCTCATATCCACAGGCTACCAGGCAATTCCCAAGGATACAGTCACCACTTCTCCTCTGTGCTTTGAAAAGTCCAAAATGACAGGTTAGCTCATAGGCCACTTATGACAAATGCCCTGTTGTTCCCTCAGGGGAATCCAGCCAAATTTGTTCCCTGCTGAACAATCACTGACCTTTTATCTAGTCTGCCTCAAATCTGTTTTTATGAAGAATGTTGCTCTGAATAAGAAGAAATGCTCTGAATCTCTCTAATTTTAATAAGACCTACATGTGAGTTGACATATTCAGACAACGTGGGCTCTGTTACAGGACTCTGGTCATCGCTGATGCAGATCAAACTATGAGTCTTTTATTTTCCAGAGAGGCAAATTTAGGTGTTCCCACCCCTTCTACCCACTTCCATGCACTGGCTGAGGCTACATGCATGAGTTTAGAGTAGGAGTTTGGTGAGGGCTGGGAGTAGGGAGATCAGATATGCTGAAAACAAGCCAACATGGTGCACAGAGAGGGAGCTTTGTTTCATCTCTGATATTAGGCACTTCCTTCTGTTCATTCTGTAGGTTGGTTGGCTTGCTTAAACCTCAGAAAACACTTGAAATTCTATAACCATAAAAATAAAATCATTTTCACCAGACTTCAGGTGCATACCATCATTATCTTCATTATTGTTATACAATTAGGATCATAGCATCTCACCATGATGTCATGAATCAAGGACAGAGAACTGGGCATGGAGTCAAGAAGAAATGAATTAATATCCCACCTCAGATCCTTAGCAAGTCACATAACTTTTGCTCTCTTCAGTTTTCTCAACTGAAGGATTATAATAGTATCCATCTCCCAGGATGGTTGTGAGGATCAAATGATATAATATTTGTAAAGCATTTAGCACAGTGAATGGTACAAAATACTCACTCAATACATGCTTGTTCTTTACCTCTTCCCTTTCCCAGGCAATCCAATGGAGGAGGTAGTGTGGGCCCTAAATGTTGGGACCTGACTTCAGGTACTTACTTCCTGGGTTGCCCAAGGTATGTCACTTAACTGCTTTGATCCACAGATTCTTCATCTGTAAAATTTTGGATTTAATGGACTCTAAGATCCTTTCCAGGACCTAAATTAATGATTCCATGCATTCTTATTCCTGAGCAGCCTCTTTCTTCCTTGACCTCATCCCTGGAGGGACTCTGAGCTCCTATCCTTCACACCCCACCCCAATCTGTCCCAATTTAGCCCCAAGCACCAGAATTCTCAGTAATGCATTTAAGGACCACGGCCAGTTCCAGGATGGCAGTGGTGGAGTGAAAAGCCTGGGCCCCATAAAGATCTGGAAGAAGATTACTAAAACTTAAGTCCAAGCTATATGACAGTGCAAATAACTTCTCTTTTCTGAACCTCAGTTTCTCTCTCTTTAAAGTGAAGAGATTGAATTAGATGATTTATGAGGTCCCTTCTGACCCTAACATTTTTTTTGATAATAGTTTTTTATTTTCAAAATATATGCAAAAATAGTTTTGAACCCTTGCAAAACCTTTTCTCTCTCCCTTCCCTCTACCCCTTCTTCTAGACAGCAAGTAATCCAATATAGGTTAAACATGTGCAATTCTTCTAAACATATTTCCACAATTCTCATGCTTCATAAGAAAAATCAGATCAAAAAGGGGAAAAAAGAGAAAAAAGATAAGCAAGCAAATCAACAACAATAAAAAAATGAAAATACTATGTTGTGATCCACATTCAGACCTCTAGTTGGCTCTCTGAATGTATGGTTCTCTCTATCACAAGTCTATTCGAACTGGCCTGAATCACCTCATTGTTGAAAAGTTATGTCCATCACAATTGATCATCAAATAATCTTTTTTGTTCCTTTGTACAATGTTCTCTTGCTACATTCTACAATATGCAGCCCCTGTCCCAAAGTCCATGGGTCTCTTCATAGTGGAGATGAAGGCTCAACCCTTTATATAGGACAGGGCAGAATTTATAAAAGCTTCAGTTCTAAGCCTATCCTGTGAAAATCTTCTTCAAGTCTTTTTTGGGACTACTTAAGCTCAGCTTCCATCTTCAAGAGAAAAAAATGGAAGAAACCAATCCCCCTTGAGGTTGCTGAAAGAAATGAATCTAGGAAGGCATGAAAAGAGCTGTAGTTTTCATCAAGGCCCTATTTCCAGCTTGCTGCATTAAAGACTGGGGAGTTTTCCCTTGGGTCACTTGAGATCTAGGACACTTTAACTAGAGTTATCTCTTTCCCAGTGGGAGAGCTTCTTCATTCTGTATTGTCTGGTATATATTCTTCAATGTATGTATATCATCTTTTATTTATAGGTTATGTTTTAGATAAATGGGCTTCTTTGCTATTGACTAGGTATGTTCATTGTGCAACTGATATTAGTTGAGAGAGTGCAAGCTTTAAATATAGAGCCTGGTGTCTCTCTCCCTCCCAGAAACGACAAAGTGATCAAAAGTTAGATGGAACACGATTACAACTCCTAAACTAATGATATTTAAGGGAGCAGATACATATACTTCTGTCTCAATTACTCCTCTCTCTGAGGTAAACCGTGTTGACTGCCAGTCTCAGCTTCCTGTTTCCCCTTCTAACACAAGTGAAAGTTCTCTTTGGAGAAGGGTAGGGATGTTTTCTGTCTCCCTTTGGGCCACAAACTACAACATCCTTAACCACACATGAGAATCTTTTCCCTATTCATATGGGACCCACATTTTTTTTTCTACCACTACAGACACTAAGGTAAATTGTGAAATAAGCAAAACTAGTAAAATAAGCAAAATTTCTGAAGTCTTTTATTGCTCCTACTATGTACCCTAAACTCAAATTTAGGACCTTTGGTTTTTTCCTCTTTTACTCATGAAAGCCTACTCAAAGATAATTTCATAGATGCAAAAGTCTAAATGATTGATAACAGCTTTTCCAGGAATTCCATCTTTGCAGGAAATAAGACTTAAGGTAAAGTTAAATGGAAGATCTAGTGGTAAAATTACAAGTGTTGGCCAAAAGAGAACAAAAGATTTCAAGGGAAATGAATTTGCAACATGGAGGTTTATCAGGATTATATCTGTTTTGCTACTGTTTGTATAGTCTCTCAGGTAAATCACTTCCTTCTAGTTGTCACTGTCCCCAACTGTACCACTCAAAGAGGTATAATAAATGATATAGCTCAAAGGTTTCTTCTGCTCTCCTATGATAATAATCTTAGAAACAACTTTTTTGCTTCCTTCCCCCTCCTTCCCTCCTTCCTTCCTTCTTTCCTCCTTTTCTTCCTTCTATCTTCCTTCCCTCTCTTTCCTTATTCCCTCTTTTTTCTTCTCATCCTTTCTCATTTTCTTCCCTCTCTCACTCCTTTCCCTTCTTTCCCTCCCTCTCTACTTTCTTCCTTTCTTCTCTTCTCCCTCCCTCTTTCCATCAGAATAAATTGCAGTTCATCTGAGACTTATAATTAAGAGAATTGCCTGCAATATCGATATGCATGCAGCAACTTTGCCCAAGATCACATAATCAGTAGGTAGCAGGGGTAAGACTTGATTTCATACTATCAATTCCATCTCTGCAAGAATAATAACTAGCATTTATTTAATATTTTCAGGTTTGCAAAGCACTACCAATAGTATCTCATTTTATTCTCACAACAACCCTGGAGAATATACCAAAATAAGATCTAAATGGGTTCATGATTTAGACAGAAAGAGTGATATTATAAGCAAATTAGAGGAACATAGGATAGTTTACCTCTCAGACCTGTGGAGAAGGAAGGAATTTGTGTCCAAAGAAGAACTGGAACTCTTAAATGAACACCAGATAGATAATTTTGATTATATTAAGTTAAAAAATTATATACAAACAAAACTAATGCATATAAGATTAGAAGGGAAGCAATAAATTGGAAAATCATCTTTACATTTAAGGATTCTAACAAAGGCCTCATTTCTAAAATATATAGAGAATTGACTCATATTTATAAGAATTCAAGCCACTCTCCAATCGATAAATGTTCAAAGGATATGAACAGACAATTTTCAGATGATGAAATTAAAACTATTTCTAGTCATATGAAAAGGTGCTCCAAATCACTATTGATCAGAGAAATGCAAATTAGGACAACTCTGAGATACCACTACACACCTGTCAGATTGGCTAAGATGACAGGAAAAGATAATGACGAATGTTGGAGGGGATGTGGGAAAACTGGGACACTGATGCATTGTTGGTGAAACTGTGAACGGATCCAACCATTCTGGAGAGCAATTTGGAACTATGCTCAAAAAGTTATCAAACTGTGCATACCCTTTGACCCAGCAGTGTTTCTATTGGGCCTATATCCCAAAGAGATCTTAAAGGAGGGAAAGGAACCCACATTTGCAAGAATGTTTGTGGCAGCCCTTTTTGTAGTGGCTAGAAACTGGAAACTGAATGGATGCCCATCAATCGAAGAATGGCTGAATAAATTATGGCATATGAATGTTATGGAATATTATTGTTCTATAAGAACAATATTGTTCTGTACAGAACAAAATTATTGTTCTGTAAGAAATGACCAGCAGGATGATTTCAGAGGGACCTGGAGAGACTTGCATGAACTGATGCTGAGTGAAACGAGCAGAACCAGGAGATCATTATACACGGCAACAACAAGACTATATGATGAGCAGTTCTGATGGACATGGCTCTCTTCAATAATGAGATGTTTCAAACCAGTTCCAGTTGTTCAGTGATGAAGAAAACCATACACACCCAGGGAGCGGCCTATGGGATCTGAGTGTGGACCACAACATAGCATTTTCCCTCTTTCCATTGATATTTGCTTGCATTTTGTTTTCCTTCTCAGGTTTTTTTCTTATAGATCCAATTTTTCTTGTACAGCAAGATAACTGTATAAATATGTATGCATATATTCAATTTATCATATATTTTAATATATTTAACATGTATTAGACTTCCTGCCATCTAGGGGAAGGGGTGGGGGAAGGAGGGAAAAATTTATAACAGAAAGCTTTGCAAGGGTCAATGATGAAAAATTACTCATCCATATGTTTTGCAAATAAAAAGCTTTAATTTAAATAAAACCAACCCTGGAGAAAATATTCTATTATCTCTATTTTCTAGATGGGGAAACTAAGGTAGACCTTTTTTAATAACTTACATAGTCATACAACTAGGAAGTGTCTGAGGCCAGATTTGAGCTCGGAATTTCCACTCTTTGGCCCATTATTCTATCAACTATGCCATCTAGCTCCACAATATATTGATTGCTTCCATGGCCAATATCCCAATAGACCTTTTTTTGGCAAGGTAATTGGGATTAAGTGACTTGTCCAGGGTCACACGGCTAGTAAAGTATTACATGTCTGAGGATGGGTTTGAATTTAGGTCCTCCTGATTTCAGGGCTGATGCTCTATTCACTATGTCATCTAGCTATCCCCCTTCTAGACATTTCAAAGTAGATGTCCCATAGACATCTCAAATTTACCATGTGCACATATAACATAGTGCCTATCACATATTAAGTGCTAAATAAGTAATCTCTCTGTGTATGTATATATGTATGTGTATGTGTGTATGTATGTGTAAAACAAAGCTCATCATCTTTCTTCCCAAATTCTCTTTTTTTTCCTTAGCTTTCTTTTTACTATTCAGAACATTATCATCCTTCTAGTCAATGGGATTGACAATATGACTGTGCTTTTCATTCTCTTGCTCCCCCTATCCTTCCCCTTCTCCCATATCCAATCATTTGGCAAATATTATTGTTTCAATGTCCACATATTTTGCTTATGTGTCCTCTCTGCTCACATAGATATCACCCTGGTTCAGACTTTTGTCATTTTTCACTTGGACTATTACAATAACCTACTTGATTTCCCTGTCTCAAATCTCACCCACCCCAATTCTCCACACAGCTGTTGAAGCAATTTTCTTAAAGCACAGATCTGACCACATCATCTTCCTACTCAAGAATACCAGTGGCTCCCTATTACCTCTAGGATATATTACAAACTCTTTTGTTTGATATTTTAAGTCTTCCAATTTTCAGATGATGAAATTAAAACCATCTCTAGTCATATGAAAAGTTGCTCCAAATCACTATTGACCAGAGAAATGCAAATTAAGACAACTCTGAGGTGCCACTACACACCTGTCAGATTGGCTAAAATGACAGGAAAAGATAATGATGAATGTTGGAGGGGATGTGGGAGAGCTGGGACACTAATACATTGTTGGTGGAACTGTGAACAGATCCAACCATTCTGGAGAGCAATTTGGAACTATGCTCAAAAAGTTATCAAACTGTGCATACTCTTTGACCCAGCAGTGTTTCTACTGGGCCTATATCCCAAAGAGATCTTAAAGGAAGCAAAGAGTCCCACATGTGCAAGAATGTTTGTGGCAGCCCTTTTTGTAGTGGCTAGAAACTAGAAACTGAATGGATGCCCATCAATTGGAGAATGGCTGAATAAATTATGGTATATGAGTGTTATGGTATTGCTCTGTAAGAAACGACCAGCAGGACAATTTCAGAGAGGCCTGGAGAGACATGCATGAACTGATGCTGAGTGAAATGAGCAGAACCAGGAGATCATTATACATGGCAACAACAATATTACCTGATGATCAATTCTGATGGACATGGCTCTCTGCAACAAAGAATTGTCTCAAACCAGTTCCAATTGTTCACTGAAGAAAACCATATATACCCAGAGAGAGGGATATGAAATATGGACCACAACGTAACATTTTCATGACCTCTATTGATGTTTGCTTGCATCGTGTTGCCTTTCTCTGGTTTTCTTTTTTTTCTTGTAGATAGGATTTTTCTTGCACAACTTGTCAACTATTATTACATTATTAACATGTAGTGGACTTCCCGCCATCTAGGGGAGAGGAGGGGACTGGGGGTAAAAGTTATAATGGAGAGCTTTGCAAAGATCAATGCTGGGGAACTACCCATACATATGTTATACAAATAAAAAGCTTTAATTAAAAAAAAGATATTTTAAGTCTTCTCATCCTAACCTAATACAAACTATCTCTGTAGTGTTGTGGGTTTTTTTAAAATACATTACTGGCCTCCACACTTTCTAAGATCTATCTGACTGGTGTACTTGCTATTCTCCACACATAACATTCCCATTTCCATCTCAGTGTCTTGCACTGGCAGGTCCCTCCTCACCTCTGCCTCTCAGAATCAGGGGCTTCCTTCAAGACTCAAAGGTCTTTTCCTGGTTCCTCCACTTATTAGTACCTTCCCCTCTAAGGTTACCTTGAATCTATATTTTATGGATCATGCATATATTTATATATGTACATGTTGTCTCTCTATTGGAATATAAACTTCTGATGGACAGTAACTACTTTGTGTTTTATCTTTGTTGCTTAGTGCAGTGCCTGACACATTGGAAGTACTTAGTAAATGTCTTAACAAAGGTCGTTCTAAATACAACTATTAATAACATATTAATATATAATATGTATGAAAATAATATATTGACTACTTTATAATATATTACTATTAATTATGGCTATTAGAATAATACAGTATAACATTACTATTAATAACATGTTAATTTATTTATGTTTATATATAATATGTTGACTATTACATAATATGTAAGCAGCATACTAATATAATATAACATGGTATATATTATATTATAAATATAACAATATATTGCTATTAAGAATATATTTACTATTATGATTGTTAATAATATATTGGCTTTTAGACATATATAACACATCACTATTAATAACATTAATTTATTGATAATTATATATATCATATAAACAGTATATTCTATATAATATAACATGGTATATATTATATAATAAAAATAGTATATAATATATTAAGGTACATAATAATATATTGACTATTATATAAAATATATAGTACATATTATAGAATGCCTACAATAATACAATACAATGTTATGTTATATATTATGTAATGATATATAATATATGGCTAGTAATAATATTAACTGTTATATATATATTATACATGACCATTAATATATGGTTATTAATACTATATTGGCTATGATATCATGCATAACTATTAATACACTGAAAATTACATAATATATATGACTGTTGATGTTCAGTTGTTTTTCAACCATGTCCAACACTCTATAACCCCATTCAGGGTTTTCTTGGCAAAGATCTTAGAGTGGTTTGACATTTTCTTCCCCAGCTCATTTTGCAAAAGAGTTAACTTAGACAAGCAGGGTCACACAGCTAGTTGGGAAGATCACTGTTCCTGACTCCAGGCTCAGTGCTCTAATCATTGTGCCCTCTAGCACAATAACAATATAATAATAATGACCAATAATAATAATATTCTAACCTCTTTCTAATTGACCTCCCTTCATCCATCCAGGCTTTTCCTTTTCCAATTCCTCTTCCTTATATCTGCCAAACTGATAGCAATTCCTGAAGTTCAGACTGGTCAGATTCTTAATGAAGAATCTCTAAGATTCCCTCTTATATCCCGGGTAAAATATAAACTCTTCTGTTTAAAACCCTTCCAACTGGACTCCAGTCACTCCTTCCAGTCTGATGGCATCCTCCCCTCACACATACTCCATTTTGACCAAACTGACATGCTTGCCATTAATCATATACTCCATTTTCCCCATTGTCATGTCTTTGCATAGTCCTTACCTTGCCTGGAATTTCTTTTTTTTTCATTTCCTCTTGGAACTCTTAATTACTTCTAGGCTAAGTTCTAGTGCTCTCTACCACAAGAGGTCTTTCCTGGTTTCTCCAGTTGTTGGTGCTTTTATTCTCCCCCAAATAAATTAATTTGCATTGATCCTGTATATGGTGTTTATTTAATTGTGAACATGTTCTCTCCCTATGAGAATATAAGTTCCTTAAAGGGAAATGCTTTCCATTTTTTATTTTTAATCCTGAATGCCTTAGCACAGTGCCTTGCACATAGGTGGACACTCAAAAATTAATTTCTATAAGTGCAATAACAGTCAATTATGTGATATGATTTGACTGACCCAAGGAAAGCCTCCTACCACCAATCTCCTTCATCCACATACTACAATGCCTGAAATTTAATGAACCACTTCCTTAGAACTTTTTCCCTACTCCCCATTATTAGAATGCAAATTTCTTCTGGAAGCAGTGACACTTTCTTCCGTGACTGTATTGGAAAAAGAATGAGCAATGTGTGTGTGGGGCAGGGTATGGGTATGGGTGGATGTGTGTGTGTGTGTGTGGATGTGTGTGTGTGTGTAGATGTGTGTATATGTGTATGAATGTGTATGTGTCTTAGATGTCTTAGATACCTAAGAGCTGGGGAGAAGGGATAACTCTAAGGAAGGGGAGTGTGGACCACAAACTAATTATGAGTTGTCCACTCATAACTTTGCCTAGATTGACCCTGAATATATACATAAGTAAGGAATAATTTGATCAGATTCATAATTTAGTCTAGCATTTTCACATTCAATTCAACAAACATTGATTAAGTGGTCTACTAATGTCATGACTCATCTAGATTTTCAAAACCTTTCCTGTGAGCAAGCCTATTTGTGAATAACACTTGGACTTTAAATGACAGACAATTTGTGCATGTGTGTGTGTTCTTGGGAATCAGTGGCCTAGCTACATATGGATTTTAGGAGACCCTTGGTCCCTAAGTAGTGCCTGGCTATGATTACTCCTCATTTTTGTCTCTTTATATGAGAAGACTTCCTGTGAGATCTAAGTGATCCTCCAATACTACCTGCTGTCTGTGCTGAGCACACAGCCAGACTGGTGACTGTTAAGTGCAAGAATATGCTGGAAAGGATGCCTGATGCCTAAGCAGTGGGTTTCCTTCCTTTCTCTCCCTGGTCCTCCCACTCCAGATTTAGGAAGACTTTATGATCTCTTAACTAGATAGCAAAAAGTAACAGTGATGATGATGGGGGTCAAGGAAGGAGGGGAAAGGGAGAATAATCAGTGAAGCAGGGTCCTGATTGGGGTTAGCATTAAAAGTAGAGGATATTTACTTTATATCTAAGACAGATTCTTCCTTCCTCCTGATCCTAAAGGGAAAAGAAGAGAGTGTCAGCAAAGAAGGAGAGAAATCCTGAAGTTTTAAGAAAGGGAAGTTGAAGCGAGGTCATTCAGGCCAGTTCCAATGGACTTGTGATGGAGAGAGCCATCTGCACCCAGAGAGAACTGTGGGGGCTGAATGTAGATCACAACATAGTATTTTCACTTTTTTGTTGTTGTTAGCTTGTTTTTTTTCTTTCTCATTTTTTTCTCTTTTTGATCTGACTTTACATTTGTAGCATGATAATTGTGGAAGTAGGTATAGAAGAATTGCACATATTTAATATATATTGGATTGCTTGCTGTCTAAGGGAGGGCATGGGGGGAAGACAGAGAGAAAAAAATGGAACACAAGGTTTTGCAAGGGTGAATGTTGAAAACTATCTATGTTTATATTTTGAAAATAAAATGTCTAAGAAAATGAAAAGAAATGTTAGCTTTAGCAATAAGAGAAGAAAAAAATAAAGGAATTAGAATAGGTAATAAAAAGGGAAGTTGAAGATAGGAATGTGATGGAGACCTATGTCTTGAGCTTGAATAGACCTCAGAAGCCATCTAATTTGACTCCTTCATTTTACAGGGAAACTTAGTGATGTTTCCAAGGTCATAGAGGTAGCAAGCAGGATTTGAACACAGGTTCTTAGACTCTACTGTATCATGACACCTATGATGCTAATATCCAACTACACAGGATTGTTATAAAGACAAGAGAAGAGAAATCTCTTCAGGAAGTTTAAGTCTTTAAAACATTGAGAAAGCAATGAGGGAAACTGCCATTCTGAATATGATTCTGACCCATAACTAAAAGTAGGTTGCTGAAGTGGAAAACATGGAGAATATGTGATCATGTCATCATAGAATTCATATTAGTCAAAGCAGAAAAAGCTGAGCATGGTCTGACATATAGCCTAGGTTCAAGGAGATTAGATTTTATAAAATGCTGAGAAAGGAGAGACAAGATTCCATGCCTAAAATTCTACTAGAAACAGACAGCTCTCAGGAATGAAATTCTGATGCACAAAAGTCAAGTCACCAAGTATTTATTAAGCACTTACTGTGTGCCAGGTCCTGTGCTAAGTACTGAAAATATAAAGAAAGGAAAAAAAACAAGGTCCCTGCCCTCAAGGAGCTCTCATTTTAATAAGGAAAATGACATCTAAATAATTAAGTACATATAGATCTGTACAAAGTAGATTGAAGAGGAATAAAGGATATTAGTAGCTGGAGGAATGAGGGAAAAAACTTGTAGAAGGTGGGAAAGAAGGGATGAAACAAGAATTTTTACTTTTTATGAATATTCATTTTTATCAACTACATGTAAACATTTTAAAATTTTTCATCTTTAAAAATTTTGAGTTTTAAATTATCTCCCTCCTCCCAATTATCTTCCTCTTTGAGAAGGCAAGCAATTTGATATAGATTATATATGTGCAGTCATGCAAAATATTTTCACAATTAGCCTTGCTGTAAAAAAAAAACAACAAAAACACAAAGAAAAATAAGGTGAAAAATATTATGCTTTGATCTGCACTTAGATTCTACCAGTTATTTCTCTGGAGATCGATAGCACTTTTCATTATAAATCCTACAGAATTGTCCAGAATTATTGTTTTGTTGAGAATAATTAGGTAATTCATAGTTGATCACCACACATAATTGCTGTAATGTGCATATGGTTTACTTGGTTCTGCTCATTTCACTTTGCATCAATTCATGTAAGTCTTTATAGGTTTTTCTGAAACTATTTTCTTCATTATTTCTTATTTTATAATGGTATTCCATCATGTACCACATCTTAGAACAAGCATCTATTAAGCCTCTGCTATGTTCCAGGCACTGTGCTAAGTGTATTACAAATATTATCTCATTCAATCTTCTTAACAACATTGTATTTTTATTATCTCCATTAAGCTGAGAAAACTGAGGCATGGTTTAAGTGACTTGTCCAAGGCCACACAGTTAAGATCTGAGGCCAATTGTTCCAATGATCTTGTGATAAAGAGAGCCATCTACACCCATAGAAAGGGCTGTGGGAACTGAGAATGGATCACAACATAGTATTTTCACTCTTTTTGTTGTTTTTTTCCTGTATTTTATTTTTTCTTTTTGATCTTATTTTTCTTGTGCAACAAGATAATTGTAAAAATATGTATGCATATGTTGAATTTAACATATATTTTTAACATGTTTAATATATATTGAATTACTTGCCATTTATGGGAGGGGGTGGGAAGAAGGGAGAGAAATTTGGAACACAAGTTTTGCAAGGCTGAATGTTGAAAAATTATCCATGTATATGTTTTGAAAATAAAAAGCTTTAATAATAATAAAAAAAGATCTGAGGCCAGATTTGAATTTAAGTATTTCTGACATCAGGTCTAGCACTCTATGTATTGCATTACCTAGCTGAGATTTGAACTGAATCTTGAAACAAGCTAGAAAAACTAAGAATCAGAGATGAAGAAAGGAAAACATTCCTAGATAAGGTAAAATACTATGTAAAGGCATGAAGATGGAAAATGGAATGTCATGTGCAAGTAAGTCAATATGACTATATAGCAGAGTTTGTGGAAGGATCTAAAGTACAAGAAGCCTGGAAAAATAGCACAAAGCTAGGTTTTGAAGAGCTTTAAATGCCAAATAGAGTTGAAACCTAAGTAGAGTGGAGATATTTTAAGACAGGATCTAGCAGTCTTCTCAATAAACTAAAGACGTATGTATACCAGTCTGTACAGAGAATATAGTATGTCAGAGCACTACAAGAAATAGAGGGTATGATTATTGAGCCATTGTTGGTGATGTTTAAAAAAATCATAGTGAATGAGAGAAACTTTATAGGATTAACTGAATGTTGTTCAATTGGATAAAAAAGGAAAGTTTTAGAGTCTTCTAATAATAGGTCAAAGGCCGAGTCAGACTTGAAGTCAAGAAGAATCATCTTTCTGAATTTAAATCTGGCTTTAGACACTTATTGGCTGTGTGACCCTGGGCAAATCACTTTACCTTATTTGCTTCAGTTTCCTCATCCGAAAAATGAGCTGGAGAAGGAAATGGCAAACCAAAAATGTCTTTGCCAAGAAAACCCCAAATGGGGTCACAGAGAGTTGGACATGATTGAAATGATTGAACAGTCTCAAAGAGCTCACAGTTGAATGGAGCAGACAATATGCAAGCAACTATATACAAACAAGATAAATTATAAATAATCAGAGAAAAGACACTACCATTATGGAAGAACAGGAAAGACCTTGTAAAAGGTTGGATTTTAGCTGGAAACTTAAAGGAGTCTAGGGAAGTAGAGGAAGGGAATTGGAATTTATATAGTACCTATTTTGTTCTAGGTACTCTGTGCTAATGGCTTTATTATTTCATTTAATCTTCACAACACTCCTGGAAAGTAAGCGCTGCTATTATCTCTATCTTACAATTAAGAAAACAGGCAAATAGAGATAAAGGGTCACATAGCTATTAAGTGTCTGAGGGCTGATCTGAACTCAAATCTTCCTGATTTCAGGCCCAGTACTCTATCCATTTCACCACTGACTGCCTATAGAAAGCCAGGAGAGGAAGGGAAATTGAGGAATTTCCAAGTAGGAGGGACAGGCAGTGAAAATGTCTGATATTGGAACATGGAATATTATGTGTGAGGAACAAGGCAGCTATTGATACTAGAAAGAAGAGTACATGGAGTGAGTGAGGTGTGAGTAAACTGGAAAATGAGGAAGGGACCAGGTTATGAAGGGCTTTAAAAACAAACAAAAAGAAAGGTTTATAATATAAGGAAAGAACTGTAGGTAAGAAGACCAATTGTGGTGAGGGGTGGTCCTCGTGCTGCTTGAGTAGACTGTTGTTTTTTTTTCTTCTCCTCCCTTCTTCAAATAAGACTTTCATTCCTGCCAGGAGGAGAAGCAGGAGGTTAGGTTTGAAGGCTACCACCCTGTCCTCCTAAAAGAAAGGGATTAATGGGCAATTAGTAAATTTATCTATTACTTTAAATGTTGTTCTTCTAGAGCAGTGGTTCTTAAATTTTTGTCTTCAGTATCCCTTTATACTATCAATATTATTGAGGATTTGCCCAAAGAGTTTTTGTTTATGTATGTTATATTTATAGATATTTACCATATTAGAAATAAAACCTAATTTTGAATTAATAGATTCTCTGGATGTAAGAGCTTTGACTTTGTTATCTTCTAAGTGTTTTTTTTTTCTTTTTGCTGAGGCAATTGGGGTTAAGTGACTTGCCCAGGGTCACACAGCTAGGGAATGTTAAGTGTCTGAGACCAGATTTGACCTCAGGTCCTCCTGACTTCAGGGCTGGTACTCTATCCACTGCACCACCTAGCTGCCCCTCTAAGTGTGTGTTTTGATCTTTCTTGTCACCATAGTAACTTTCTATGGTCAGAATCTTTTTCTATTCTTTGCTCATTTTCCCAGACTATTACTTAGCTTTTAACTTTATGTTAAAGTAGGACTCTGTTTTCCAGGGTAGTGAGTACAATGTTCTAAGCTTCAGGGATTTTGTGCAGCTGTTTTCAGAGATCCTTTTAGGAACCTGTGTTTTCAGTTCTTCCAAGATGGTATGAGCTAAGAAATGTGTTTATTACTTTCCTGGCTTTGTGCTCTGGTCTGCGTACAGTCACAAACATTATTTTCGGCTCTAGAATTGTGAGAAGGTTCCTGCTCAACTGTGGCTGTAAGTTGTAGAGTAGTACTGTTCCTCCTCAGCCTAGAACTATGACCAGGATTGCATCCTGGATCTGAGTATAAGCTAAGCAACGAGTCCTGCCTAAATGCAAGCAAAAAGATCCTTGTAATCTCCTTCTGATTTAGCTATTCAATCCCCTTACTCTGTGAGCTGAGACTTCTGAAGATAATGGCAACTGATTCAGAGGTTCCCAAGGTCTGCTCCTGGTTTGCTGGGGCCCAAAATGTTCTGGCTTGGCCTACACTAGACTTTTTCTCCCCCTCTTCCCACAAGGCATCAAACCTTTCTTGCTAACTTTCTATGTTATTTTTAGTGTCACTGGATTGAAAGGTTTGGAAACCACCATTGCTGCCACTAATTCAGAGGTCCCAAGGACTTCTGATTTGTGGGAGCAGTCATTGTGCTCCACTTTCACCTGCAATAGACCCTTCCTACTGATCTTCTATGTTGTCTTCAGCTGGCAAATTGCTTCACACCATCTTTTTGTGGGTTCTGATGTGCTAGAATTTGTTTAGAGTCATTGTTTAGAGGTATTTGGATGAGTTTGGGGGAGAGGTCAGACAAGTTCCTGCCTTTACTCCACCATCTTAGTTCCATCTGCTCTTTTTTAGACCCTCTAAAAGGGTTTCAAAAACCCCCAGAATTCTTTGGACTAAACTTTGAGTACTATTGTTTTAGGGAATATGATTGGATTCCATCTAACTTCTGATTGCTTTGCTACAGTTGCTTTGCTACTTTGGGCAAGAAGGGGGACCACTTCCTCCTAGTACCAGTTCCATAGTAAACACACATAGAGAACAGTAAAGAACTACTTTTACCCAAATCACAGCAGAACAGAAATCAGAAAAAGCATACATAAAATAATATATGCTTGGGAAAAGAGAAGGAAGAAGCTCTTTCACTGAGACCATATGACTCAATTCAACCAATTCAAAATGTCCTGAATCTCATCCAAGGGGAAACTCCCCAAACACTCCAGTTTAGCAAAGTGGGAATAGGGACATGATATAGACTACCCTCTTTATTCATGTCTTATCATGAACATGAAGTTTTTCCTTCAACAACATGAAGTAGAGTCAGCTCTTCCACCTTCTCTCTTGAAGGTAGAAGCTGACAACATTTTTTTTATTTTTAAAATTTTTTTTATTAAAGCTTTTTATTTGTATAACATATGTATGGGTAGTTCCCCAGCATTGATCTTTACAAGGCTCTCCATTACAACTTTTACCCCCAGTCCCCTCCTCTCCCCTAGATGGCAGGAAGTCCACTACATGTCAATAATATTGAAATACTTGACAAGTTGTGCAAGAAAAATCCTATCTACAAGAAAAAAAAGAAAATCAGAGAAAGGCAACACAATGCAAGCAAACATCAATAGAGATCTTGAAAATGTTACGTTGTGGTCCATATTTTATATCCCTCTCTCTGGGTGTATATGTTTTTCTTCAGTGAACAAATGGAACTGGTTTGAGACAATTCTTTGTAGCTGACAACATTTTTTTAAAAACTTGAAGATTAATCAGCCTCAAAGGGGGCACTGTTAAGAACTGAATATCTCTATCTCTTACTAATTCCAACTCACTCCTGATATGAGGCAGAACCTTCATATCCACCAAAAAAAAGAGTCCCCTATTGATGAGTTTGGGACAGGGTTACTATAATAACTGCTGTCAAAGGCTCTTATAATTGTTTGCTCATGGAAATCAGAACTTGAAGCAATTTGTTCAAATTGTAGCAAGGCAGATTTTAATTTGACTTAAAAAATTTCTTCAAAATTATCCAAATGTGGAATGGATTGTTTTAGGAAATGATTTTTTCATCATAGAAGTCTTCAAGAAGTTACTGGGCAAATACTTATTACAGTTCTGTTCTGATTTGAGTTGGACTAGATGTTCACTAGGTCACATATGAGATTTTGTGATTCTTTTTGAATTTTGTTTTATGTGGAGTAATAGTCCTTTCTTTTTATTTTACAAGAAGCAAAATGGTCCTAGTTAAGCATGTAGGAACTCAAAAAATTTTGCCAGGATGTTGCTTTCATATGGTCATATATATTGTGGATTTTTTTCCTCTGGCACAAAACAGCCATTTAACTCATTTTGCTAAAGGCCATTACCAAAGGTTTCTATTCAAGTGTTTTCAGGGGTAAGAAGGAAGACCAAAAGGAGAATTTGGGAGAAATAAATATGTAAGATCTAAAACTAAGACTTTGGATCAGAGTTCCCTAAGAAACAGTGAATCAAAAGAAAGGAAAATGGGAGCTAAGTGTTTCCTGAGGCAGGCCAATATATTAAAATTGTGTCATTTAGAATCAGTTTCAGTGTCCTGGATTCTATTTGTATTTTTTAAAATCTTAGTTTCTTAATAAAGGTATTTTGAAAATAAATCCATGAACACACACACACACACACACACAATCCTCCATCTCTTCTCTCAGGTAAACTTAGAAGAAAAGAACTATTCTCTATTTTAGAGGTTAGGCAGAAGAACCCATTCCTCAGATCTGGGTCAAGGGATAATAGGTAGGAAGATGTTAACTAGACTTGTCTTAGAACCTAAGGTGGGCCTTCCCAAATTTAAGACAACAATAACAATGAAAGTTAGAACACAGGAAAAGAAAGTCAGAACCTATTGTGATTGACAAAGAATGTGACATATGTGAAAACAATTTGAGGGACCCACTTTCAAATACCAGCTCTGTCGTTTACAAAATCTGTGATGTTGGGAAAGTCCCTTCATTTCTCCTGGACCTCAGTTTCCCCATCTGTAAAATATGGATTAGGAAAAACCTGAGATCTTTTTCAGCATAATACCTATGACCTTGTGACATTAACTGTTTCTTTTCTAGAAGAGAGAATCATAAATGTAGAGTTGGGAAGAAAGACTAAATACTGTGTAGTTCAAGTTCCTCATAAATGAGGTTCATCATTTTTCAGGTTCATCAAGATAAAGTGACTTCCCCAAAGTCACAATCTAGAGAATAGTAGAGAAGAAGAGCTGGAATTTGAATTCAAGTTCTCTTACTACAAAACTAGGGTACTTTTCACTGTCTTCAAATGTTGATGATGCTGCTGATTATTTTCCTCTTTTGTACCAATTCCCATACATTGATATATGCTGTTAAATAAGTGTCAAACAGTAGATAGAGTGTTGGACCTGTAGTCAAGAAGACCTATAGTCAAGAGTTCAAATTCTGCCTCAGATATTAACTGGGCAAATCACTTAGCCCCTATATGCCTCAGTTTCCTCAACTGTAAAATGGAGATAATAGTAATAACTACTTTCTAAGGTTGTTGTGAGGATCAGAAGAGATATTTATAAAATGCCTGGCACACAGTAAGTACTTTAAATGTTTGTTCCTTTCCCCCTACTTCTCAGTCCAAGAATACTCAGACATTCAGAAAGTTTACTTGTCCAGTGCATACCAAGAATGGAATGCCCAAGCTCAAAGTGCTAGATAAATACAAAGAAACACATCCAGGTTTCAGATGATCCTGAAGAATACCAACACAACATTTCTTTAGTTTACTATGAGACCCAAAGCCCATCTAAGAACTCAAACACAATTAGTAGTGGGTTTAGCCAACACGTAGGCAATAGCAGCCTACCTATTTCTATTTATTGATGCATTTCTATGGTGCTTATCACCATAGTATCTATGGCACTTAGAACCTCAGGACTCAGGCAGGTGACCAGTCTGATTGTCCTTGGTTTACAGATTTTAAAAAGTATGAGAATGAGGTTAAGTGGCAACCTAGATAACATGGGAATAGCATATCTGGGGTCCTACCCTCCTGCTCCCAGTTTCTCTGTTCATGTGCCTTCTGTTCGATCACACCCTTAATAGACAAAGTTTAGTATAATAGAGAGATATAAACTCATTCCCTGTAACTAAATGCCTTTCCATAAAAATAGCCTATTCATATATTGTCTAGAAGCTATATATGTATGAAAAGGATGGTGTATACAATGAAACCAGTATTAGCAACTGTATTATCAGTTCTCTTTTTCTAGTCAGTATTCTATTATTTATCCATACAGACACACAGAGCCACACCTGAAAAGGGGAAAGGTATGTGTATGTTTTGTGTTCAGTACTGAGAATAGACTAACAGGATGATCCGAAAAATCTGGCTGGAATTTATCAAGCAAATGGATTGTAAATTAATTAAATAAGCACTTATTAAGAACTTACTATGTGCCTATGTCTTACTGAGTTAGGAATAAAGAATGCAAGGATGGAAATGAATGTAGTTCTTACCTACCTGTGAATTGTGACCCATGGGAAAGGTTGGCTGTATTTGCTACTGGGTCATATCCCTCTCTGGTTTAAGGGGCAGGGGGCCAATGGCATGGAAATTGGGAAGAAAGGTGGGATAGTGTTGGAGAGTTAGAAACAGTTGCTCAGTACTAGACAGCTCTAGTTACCAAACCCCACTAACAAAGCTTCTAGGGTTTTCTTCCCAAAAGGTATTACACTGGGGAATCTTGGGGGTTGGAGACGGGAATTAGGAGACTTAGAGAGTTCTCCTGGGAGATGAGGCAGCATGAGGACGGCTTTGTGAAGAGCCAAGAAGAGGGGTGGGGTGAACAGAAATAAAGGTGAAGGGTCTGAGTACCCTTTCTAACCCAAACTTGAGGAGAGTAGAGGGAAGAAATAATGAGAAGATTGGGGCGGGGTGGAGGGGGGGGTGACAGACGGGTGTGCGTCGTGGGTAATGAAACACACACACACACAGTCTCATCATTGAAAGACTGGGAATCTGGATGATGGTCCGAGATCATAGCGGTAGCCCCCGCCTACTCTAAGAGAGACGTCAGTCTGCTGAAGTTGGTAGTATAATAGCACCCCCTCCCATTTCATCCCCCCCCGATTTTCATATAAATTCGGGTTACTAGCGGAGAGAGCAACTAGCTGCAGAGGCGGTGGTAGCAGCTCCTCCTCCTCTAGTCACCCTCCTCTTCTCCTACCCCAGCCTCTGAAGGTAACCCAGTACAGGATTCGAACTTGCCACCCGGACTCACCGCATCGAACAGATTCCAGATCTCTCTATCCCGGGGCCCGGGCAGCGGCGCTACCATGCGAGGTTGCGAGATCTCCCTGGTCCTTTTGGTCCTGGTCCTCTGCGAAGCGCCCTGGGGGACCGCGGCTCCCTTGCAATCAGTTAGCATGGAGAACCTGATGGCCAAGTTATACCCGAGGGGGAACCACTGGGCCGTAGGTAAGTGTCCCACCGCTGCACCCGCTCTCTTTTTCCCCGCGGGGACTCCCACACTAGGGGCTGTTTTACTTAGCTTGCCCGCTAAGTCCTCTCCCCTTTACTCCGCGTTCACTGTTGAACCAAGGCTGGGATTGGGTTTCAATCCAGGCGCTTCTCCAGCCGTACATGTATTAACCCTTCCATTTAGACACATACCCCATACATCCCAAGCCCCAGCAGCATCCCTTCTTGCCTGTCCCTCCAAGCCTTTCTGGCATATCACTTGGTTCCTAGCCGTTCGCACACGTGTCTACTACTCAGGTACCATCTTCCTCGAAAACTCGCTAGGGTTCGCTCATCACCTGCCGGTCACTCAGGGATGGCAATCTCAGTCCCTATCCTCACCTACGCCACCAGAGCTGGTATATAAGCGGAAAGTCCTCTTGGGGTCTTCCCTCAAAATTGCTTTCAGTTTATAGATCCACTTTTAGATTTTTGTGTATGTGCTCCACTTCCCCTCCCCCACCCCCCAGTACAACTTTAGAGTTTGGCTCGGTCCATCGTGGGGGTTGGTCTGCCAGCCCCTAGCCCCACTATAGGCTGCGGCTCAGACTTCGCTTCAGGCTCCTTTAGAGACTTGCGGCTCTTTAGCCCTGCGCCAAATCATTATGGGATAAGCAAGAACCGGTGCAAGGAGTTCTGGAGGCCCGGCAGAAGGATTTGCTATCTGTGGTTCTGTTTCTGAGTTTGGCTTTTTGTTAGTTGTTGCTGCTGTTCCGCGACATTTTCCGTTTTTCCTCCTTTCCTCCCAGTTTACAAAGAGTTCCTTTCTCAGGAAGATATGGCTCATCTTTTCCATTCCTAGAAGATGTCCAGCGGGATCTAGGAATGGGGAGGGGGCGCTGCTTCTTCTGCCTTCGGAGGACTCCTGACTGGCCTTCGCTCTTTTTTCTTCCTTCCTAGCCTTTTCCCTTCCTTTTTTCATGAGAGGTTTCCTTTCCTTCCTCCTTTATTGCCATTACCCCGCAGACAGGTACAGGGAACAGGAATTATTGTCTCCCTCCGCGTCTGGGGATTGGAGGAGAGAAGGGGTCTGCGGGATCGGCAACAAGAGGCAGCAATGCTTTGGGGATCGGCAACAAGAGGCAGCAATGCTTTAGGGGCTTTGTCTACTAAGTTCGATCACTTTCCGTCCAAGACCAGGCAACGCCCTTTCCCCAATGTTGCCCTCACTCTATCTCCTGGCCCCCCTGGAAGAGAGCAGCTTCTTCCGAGGTAACATTGTCCATTGTCTTCAGCCAACAAATCTCCCCTGCCTGTAGCCCTGACCTCTACCAATTTAGTAGACAGGCGAGAAATAAGTGGGAGAGCAGACACTTCTGTTCAAATGTCACAGAGCTTGAAGGCATCTGTGTTTCTTCCTACTTTGAAACAGTTACTGAGAAGATGGGAAGTTGTTGTTTTATTGGACAGTTCCCGGTGAATTCCAAGAGAAACAAAGCGAACACATTTCCCAGCTGCAGGTGGTTCAACATCACCCCACTGCTTCCAGGCCAGATCTATCTCTAGTTAGTAATTGGATCATAACATCTTAGGTATCCTGTTACCTGTTAACATCCTTACCCCAAGGGACCTGAGAGGTGATAAGTCTGGGAATGGTCATTCAACAAATATTAAATGTCTACTATCTGCCGGGCACTGTGCTAAGATTATTAACAAAGAAATGTCCCTGCTCTTGGGGAACTCACAATCTAATGGAGAAGATAATATGCAATAATTTATGTTATATACAGCTTAAAGTGGAAATAATCCACAGAAAGAAGGCACTAGAATTAAAGGGGGTCAAGAAAGACCTTCTATAGAAGATGATGTTTTAGTTGAGACTTGAAGGAAGCCAATAGGCAGCAATGAGGAATAGGAGATTACCATGCATAGGCTATAGCAAGTCCAAATGTCCAATGGGGAGATGGAATGTCTTGTTTGAAGCACAGCAAGAAGAGGGGAGTGATGTAAGGTATAAGAAGCTCAGAAAGGAGATGGGGAGTTAATATAGAGCTTTGAAATAGAGGATTTTATGTTTGATCCCTGGAGATAACAGAGAGAGAGAAAGAGCTGCTGGAGTTTATTGAGTAGTAATAAGACAGGGTCAGATCTGCATTTTAGGAAGATCTCTTTGGCAACCGAGTTGAGGATGGACTCGAGTGAGGAGACATTTGTGGCAAAGAGACCAATCAGGGAACTGTCCTAATAATCCAGATGTGAGGACCTGTACCAGGTGATGGCTGTGTCAAAGGAAAATGGGAACCTATAGGAGGGAAAGACTGGGGATAATAGGGAAGGAAAAGAGTTCTTGAAAAAGCTTAGTCAATAGCAGGTAGTTGTGTAATGCTTGTATTTTTTGGATGCTTCTGTTTGTTTGAATTTATTTGAATAGATGTTGACCTCTTGCTATAAAATTCCATCTCCACAACAAGTCTATAGTGATCTTGAGACTCAGCAGCAAAAACATTTTTTTTTTGGTAAACCTATAATTTTATCAGTCCAGAGAACTGGGAAAAAGTGAAAAAATTTAAAGTTGCTTGGGAATGCTGAATGGTTAAGCGCCCAGGCCACCATAGGTTAGTGTGTCAGAGAAAGAACTAAATCCATGTCTTCCTAACTCTAAAGTTGGTCCTTTACATCACATTGCCTCTGGAAAATAGTGATGGGTCACAGTTGAGCAGCCTTTTATAACTATAGGAAACATTTTCCTCACAACACAACATCCCTGTGAAGTAGGTACTCTATAAATTCAAGTTCTGACTCTAAAACCTGTGGGTTTTCTACTACACCATATAACTAATTATTATAGCTGCTTCTTCAGTGGATTGTACTGCAGAGCAAATGAGGATAATGTATGTAAAGTGCTTTGTAAATCTTAAAATATTAAGTAAATATCAGCTACTGCTTTTATAATATATATTTCTATTCTATGGGAAAGAATTTTTTGTAAGAATTCAGGACCCTTCATCCATTCTGCTTCATTCAGAAACCAGGAAGTGTTTGTTTAGCCCATAGAAGGGAAAACTGATATAGAGGGAAGTAATAGGAGTTTCTTCAAATAATAATTTGAGTCAACATGGTATAGTGGAATGAGGCAGCAGAGTAATGTGATGGTTAGATTGCTGGACTGGAGTCAGGAAGATTTGAATTCAAATCTCATCACAAACACTATATGACTCAGAACCTTTTATTTTACAGATAAGTAAACTGAGGCCCTCGAAAGTAAAGTGACAGCCCAAAGTAACACAAGTAGTAAGAAGCAGAGGTGTCTTTATCTTTGATCTTCTGGTTCCAAGTGTAATACATTTTTTAATGATGATGATAATGATAATAATTGCATGAATCTGGGGCAGCTAGGTGGCGCAGTGGATAGAGCACCAGCCCTGAAGTCAGAAGGACCTGGGTTCAAATCTGGTCTCAGACACTTAACATTCCCTAGCTGTGTGACCCTGGGCAAGTCACTTAACCTCAATTGCCTCAGCAAAAAGCAAAAAAAAAATAATTGCATGAATCTGGACAAGCCTCTTAAGTTCTCAGCCTCAGTTTCCCTATATGTAAAATAGGAATAATAATTGTAACTGCCTCACAGGGTTGTTGTGAGGACTACATGAAATAACATATGTAATTTAGTCAATTATCTTTTATTAAGTGCCTACTATGTGCTAAGCACTGTGCTATGTTCTGGGAATACACAGAAAAGTAAAAAAACAAAAACAAAAAAACCCCAAAAAACCCAGTTCCTGCTCCCAAGGAGCTCACAGTACAATGGGGGACACAACATGCAAACTATTATGTATAAATAAGATATGTAGAGGATATATTGGGAAGATATGGAGGAGGTTCAGTGAGAATATTGAGTTAGGAGATGAAAGTGTTATAGTTGAAGAACAAGGCCATTGTCACTGTATCCCAGAAGATGGATGGAAACACCTCCCAAAAGAGAGGAATGATTATATAAAGTACCTCCTTTCCATAGAAAAGAGACATGCATTATAATAATAGTAGGTGATATTTATATAGAATTTTAAGGTATACAAAGTACTTTATACACATTTTCCCAGAGTATTTGTGTATGTGGAGGGGGAGAGGTAGTAAAGCATTAGAAAACTAAAAAGGTAGAAATGCCTTGGATTATAGAGGGCTTTAAAAGCCAAACAGTAAATTTTATATTTGATCCTGGAGGCAACATGGAATTCCAGCACTTTTCAAACCTTAAAGTGCTATATGTATAAATGCCTGCTATTATTGTTGTTATTGTTACTATTATCATTATTTTGGGAAAATGCATTGGAGTTGGAATTAAAAGACTTGGGATCTAAGTCCCTGGTCCTACTTACCAGCTTTGTGACTCCAGACTGTCACTTTCCCTTTTTAAGTCTGTTTCCTTATCTGTAAAATAAGAGGCTCTGACCAGTGAACCAGCTCTAAAACTCTATACATTAGATTTGCTCTATGTGGCCCCAAGAAAGCAAAAGTAAGACCAGTCAGTAGAAAGAACAAAAGTCAGACTTGATTCAGTAAATGAAAAAACTTATCATTTAAAATTGCCAAACGAAATGCCGTGGTTGCCTCCAGGGGTAATGTATCCTCTGTCACTAGTAGACATAAGCCTGATCCTCCAGGAATGATGTTCTAAGGTTTCACATGATTCTATGATCAGCTGCTGAGAATGAAATTAATTCACAACCACAGGGAATGCCAACCTTTTAATTGATTCGATTCTGTGTCAGACCTACAGTTCAAGGTTTATTTGAGCTTAGAAAGATTCATTCCTAGTATCTCTAATGACTTAAATTCCTTTAAATCCATCCCCAGCTTTCATGGGCTTTTTCATGGAGGAACTTTTGAAAATGTAGATCCCAAAAGCTTCATTGAAGGCTATCATAGTTATTTGGTGCTGAAGGCTTCTCTGTTTTTCCTTTCCTGACATATGTAGACAAAAAAGATGGAGAGCAAAGTTAGCAGAGGAAAAATACTTTTCTAATTTGTAGGTATTGGAAAAAGCATGGTTTGTGTAGACTAGGCCTGTGCTGAATTATCTAAGGATACTGATCAGGAAGAAAATGGTGGTAGAATTTTAAATTTAGGCCCCTGGATAAAACGAGCAAATGCCACATCCTCTTTCATCTCTGAAGACACATAATTTAGTTTTAATTACATCAAACTGTAGTTATATATTGGTGTCCAGGAGGAAGTTGTCAGCATATATTTGCAGATTTGTAAGTGAATTACTCCTTCAATCTGAAAGAAACATGATAGAGCAATCTAAACTGTTAATGGAGAACAAGTTTCCAGATTGACAACTTAATACAGCCTCATTTGGCTTGATATTTATAGGAATGTTTTGCTTCTGAATTGAAAAGTACATCTGAGTTTGAAATTGAAGAAATATAGCAGAGATTCCTTCTGACACTTCTTGTCAATAGACTAGCACCGGACAAAGAAGCCTTGGAGCCAGTCCAAAAAGACTTGTTTCCAAAGGATCCAAAGGGTTTTGTTATGGTACTGTTTTTATCAGTAACATAGGTTCATAGCATAGACTTTACAGGGTCAGACTTGTCCCTAGTCCTGGGACTGGATGGTAATTAATACCAAGTCATTGATTGCAGGAATGTTCATTCTCTAATAGTTCCTCCAAATTATGAAGGCAAGAATTGAAAAAAAAATCTATTAAATGCTTACTATCTACAAGGAACTAGTAGCACAAAAAGAGAAGCAAAAATAGCCCCTGCTTTCAAAGAGCTTAAGTTCTAATAGGAAGTTTCAGCTGCAAATCCAATGAAAAGGGTCCCATGATCCTTTGAATACATTGGCAAAACACATGGTAATGCATCATCTATTCCTATTACTATTATCATTATTACTGGGAAAATGCATTAGGGTTGGAATTAAAAGACTTGGGATCTAAGTCCCTGGTCCTACTTAACAGCTTTGTGACTCCAGACTGTCACTTTCCCTTTTTAAGTCTGTTTCCTTATTTGTAAAATAAGAGGTTCTGACCAGTGAACCAGCTCTAAAACTCTATACATTAGATTTGCTCTATGTGGCCCCAAGAAAGCAAAAGTAAGACCAGTCAGTAGAAAGAACAAAAGTCAGACTTGATTCAGTAAATGAAAAAACTTATCATTTAAAATTGCCAAACAAAATGCAGTGGTTGCCTCCAAGGGTAATGTATCCTCTGTCACTAGTAGACATAAGCCTGATCCCCCAGGAATGATGTTTCCACTGACATAACTATATTCATTTATGATGTTGTCAAGGACTTTTGTGAATGATTCCTCACTCACCCCCAGTATCTGTGGCTCAGATAGGGAAGCACCTGTAGAGAAGGATACCAGGTTACATCACCCCAACAGTGGCTTTTGTAAATGATGGCTATGGCACAAGGCTGGTGGTTTGGGGAGAGGAAAGGCACTACTATTAATAGGGTTCCTGAGTTCAGGCTTCTGAGTTGTCTCTACCTTAATTGGAAAGGAAGTGATGGTCAAGATGGTAGCAGTAATTGGATTAGTGTTGCAATTCCATCTCTTGTCTCTTCTACAGGGTAAATTACTGCTACATCTAACTAAGCTGGTTTGCCTACCCTGTGGGAAGGCAATTGGTAGACATGGTAGGTCCCTTCTTCAGTGGAATTGCCCCCCTCTAATAATGGCAATAGTGGCTGATTCAGAATTAGAGTCAATGGTCTATGTAGCACTGCTATTCCTGAATTTCTTGGTCTTACCAAACTGGCTTGTACTAATATCATTCTGTGATACAAAGTGAATATGGTAAATGAAAACTTTGTTTGGAAATAAAGTTTCTTTTCTAATGCTGAATTCTTCATATGTATAAAGTGGAATCATCTAAGAAATGGCTTTTAGTGAGAAATAAAGCATATGTTATTGATATTATAGAGATAATTGGATTTTTTGACACTAATGAAACCCAAAGGCACAAAAAAATAAGAAACCACATATTCAAATTCTTGAATTTTTATAATGTAAGCATTATGGATGTTTATAATGTAAACAAAGCTGGGAAAAGTCCAGAAGGAATCCAAGTTTTTGTGCATACTCATAAGGAACTAATATGACAAGAATTTTCACAGAGTGCTTTGTAAACGATCGGACTTATGGATAGACAAAGAATTTGTGAATAAACAAGAGACAGAGAGTATTGCAATTTGTAAAATACATAATTTTTGTTACATTAAAGAAGTTTTGTTCAAATAAAACCTACTATAAAGCCAAGATTAGAAGGAAAACAGAAAATTGTGGGAAGAGTGAATTTTAAAGACAATTTCTTAGATAAAGGTTGTGAATCTCTAATATAGGGAGAGCTTTGTCAAATTTGTGAGGATACGAGTCATCCTCCAATTGATAGTCAAAAAATATGAACAGGCAGTTTTTGTTTATATAAATCAAAGCTGTATGTAGACATAAAACAAAATGCTCTAAATCATTGTTGATTAGAGAAATTTAAATTAAAACAACTTTGAGATATCTTACACCTATCAGATTGGCTAAAATGATGAAGGGGGAAATGACAAATATTGAAGAAGATATGGAAAAATTGGGACACTGTTGGTACTGTGAATTGATCCATCCATTTTGCAGTGCAACCCGGGACCATGCCCAAAGAGTTGTAACACTTTAAATATATATATCCTTTGACCCAGAAATATCACTAATTAGGTCTGTTTCTCAAGGTGATTAGGGAAAGAAAGGAAAAGAACCTATATGTTCTAAAAAAATTTATAGTGGTGGCAAAATTTGTTGTGGCAAATAACTAGAAATTGAGAAGATGCCCATCATCTGGGGAATGACTAAACAAGTTATACTATGTGATTGTAATGGAATACTGCTATGTTGTAAGAAATAGTGAATAACAAGCCATTCTCTAGTTGATAAATGGTCAAAGGATTTGAAGAGACAATTTTCAGATGAAATTGAAACCATTTCTACTCATATGAAAAGGTGCTCTA
This sequence comes from Myrmecobius fasciatus, assembly GCA_023553655.1. Taxonomy (NCBI): domain Eukaryota; kingdom Metazoa; phylum Chordata; class Mammalia; order Dasyuromorphia; family Myrmecobiidae; genus Myrmecobius; species Myrmecobius fasciatus. Next base: position 145,445 of record JAJPUD010002446.1, read on the forward strand.
AATTACTATTGATCAGACAAATGCAAATTAAGATATAGCTGTGAAGTATCACTACACATCTCTCATATTAGCTAAAATGACAGGAAAAGATAACATCAAATGTTGGAGGGGATGTGGGAAAACTGGGACACATACATTGTTGGTGAAGTTGTGAGCTGATCCAACCATTCTGGAGCGCAATTTGGAACCATGCTCAAAAAGTTATCAAACTGTGCATACCCTTTGACCCAGCAGTGTTTTTACTGGGTTTATATCCCAAAGAGCTCTTAAAGGAGGGAAAGGGACCTACATGTGAAAAAATGTTTGTGGAAACCCTTTTTGTAATGGCAAGAAACTGGAAACTGAGTGGATGCCCATCCATTGGAGAATGGCTGAATAAGTTATAGTATATGAATGTTATGGAATATTATTGTTCTGTAAGAAATGACCAGCAGGATGATTTCAGAGAGGCCTGGAGAGACTTACATGAACTAATGCTAAGTGAAGTGAGCCAGAACCAGAAGATCATTGTACCCGGCAACAAGATTATATAATGATTAATTCTGATGGATGTGGCTCTTTTCAACAATGAGATTGCAACATTTTGTTTTCTTTCTTTTTTCCCTTTTTGATCTGTTTTTTTCTTGTGCAGCACAATAATTGTATAAATATGTTTAAATATATATTGATTTTTAACATATTTTAACATATTTAACATATATTGATTACTTGCCAGCTATGGGAGGTGGTATGGGGAAGGGGGAGAAAAATTTGGAACACAAGGTTTTGCAAGGGTCAGTGTTGAAAAATTAGCCATGCATATGTTTTGAAAATAAAAAGCCTTAATAAGAAGAAAAAAAGAAATGATGAATAGGCCGATTTTAGCAAAACACTTCTAGGAATGATTATAACAACTATTCAAATTGTAGAAAATCTCTTCTTTTTAAAGATCTTTAGAGAAGATAAGACGTTCCAAGTTTCTTCTAACACATTTCAGGTTCCTTTAGTTTTCATTGTTACATTGTTAAAGTCTTTCTTATAAACACTATTCTTATGTTGACTCAGATTATACTTGAAGAGAGAACAAAATATACCTTCCTTCTTTCTGATGCCAGACAGGCAAAGATTTTTGTGTTTTGGCCTACTACCTGCATCCTCCATGGATGGTATTGGACTCTAGAAAGCAAGAATAGTCAAAAAATTTATTGGAACTCCCACCTACTCCCAAAAGCTGAAAACTCTGATACAGTTTTGAATTTGTGGTGGCCCCATCTCCTTAGTTCTGCATAAAGTTAAATGGCACTTTGCCTTTTGAGCTTTGGGATTTAGAATTGGTGGGTTCAAGTTTGAATCCTAGTTCTTTGTTGCTTTTCAGTCATGTCCAAAGCAAATAGAGTTATATGACCTGATTTAACTTACAGTTTGTTTAGTTATGTTAGAAATCCATATTCCAGAAACTACTTAGTAAAGGACTAAAACTTACTTTAGTGATCCTTGATATTCCACAGACTCAATCACAATATAACAAATTGTGACCTAATATATAGATACAATAGATGTCATCTTCCCCATTGTACTGCAGAAAGTTGGTAACAGTCATTATCCTTTCTCAGACACTGTAATTTCTTTTTTAAAAAGAAAGTTATTGGAATTTCATTTGATGATCATTTGGAAGAGGTGGAAATTTCCCTGTAAAAGAAGTCAGTTCTTTTTACCCAGGAGTGGGTGGATCAATAGGATAGAAGTCTTTTTCTACTTGCAGTGGAGAAAAATTTGGCAAACACTCACTGCTGGTAGTGTTGTCTCCTTAAGTGAGGCTGACCCTGAAGCAATTCAAAAAGTGAAATCACAAAGAGTTCTTCACTTGTGAGTCCTAAATAAAAAGCATATTAGGTTTCTAAATATTACCAGCCTGGCTGTGCTGCAGAGCCCATTCCTGTATATCTAGAGCTTCAGCAAGTTCATTTAAAAAAGGAAATGACTTAATGCAAACATATGTAGCAGCTCAATCTATCAACAATCTGAACCTTGAAAATGAGACTGAACAATAATTATACTGACCAAGCTTGTTCTTGAAGAAAAGATGAAATGTACTTGCTTCCTTTTTTGCACATGTGGAGAAGGAGGGGAACAGGAGAACTGACTATGGGTATAGAATTTAGTGTACACTGTCAAGTTCAGTTGATGTTTTGGGTATTATGATGGTTAGTTTTCATGAATGATTTTTTTTATTGTTTTGAAGTATTTATTAGGCATTATGCTAAACTTCACAAAAAATTTCTCATTTGATTTTTACATTATCCCCAAGAAGTAGCTGCTACTTTATCCATGTCATTTACCAGTATTTTACAGTTGAAGAAACTAGACAGGTATTAAGTGATTTACTTCAAGATTACACAGCTAGTAAATATTTGAGGTTGTATTTGAACTCTGGTCTTCCTGAAACCAGTTCTACTGTTCTGTCACCCAGGTGATTCTTTTTTATTTTTTGTTACAAGAGATGGCTTGCTGCATAAGGCAGGAGACATGGATTTATATAGAAATGAAAGCATCAGAGGGAAAAAAAAAGATGTCAATAAAAATGTTAAAAATTGAACAATCTGAATCTCAAATTCAATAACCCAGTCTGAGACTGTATGATCTGCAACAAATCTCACTCCTCATGCCTGGTAAATTTCTATCCATTCAGTGGATTTATCCACTTCATAGAAACCTATCTCTCAATCAGACGCATGCTGTTGGGTTGAAACTGGGTCTTAAATAGATTGTGTCAGGAGTAATCCCTGATGCTTTGTGTGAGGGAAGCTTTGGCCAGTTTTCCCTCCACTCATTATTACTTCCTTAAAAATTGTCAATTCTGAATGCAATTTTCCAAATTCAGTCTCAGTCAAAGTCTCAGTATACTTTAAAGGAAAAAATTCCTGAGACAATTTGGATTACAGAAAAGTAGAAACACAACTTTACTTTTTCATTTCAAAGAAAAGCTTTGAGTCTTATTAGCAGCAGTAATTCAAAAAACAGCTAGGGAAAAAATTCAGACAATGGCATTCTCAGAATTGATCAGAGGATACTATAGTTAGAAGGGATCTTGGAGATTATATAATCCAAACACTAAAATTTTACCAAGAAGGAAACTAAGAACTTGAAAGGAAGAATGACTTGGCCAAGAGCCCATGAGTACAGGAAGGACCTCAGAGCTCATATGGTATAATGGAAAGGAAGATTGAGTCTGAAGTCAGAGGACCTGGTACTACTGTCTATGTGACCATGGACAAATCACTTACACAGGCTTCAAGTTCTTCATTTGTAAAATGGGAGAGTTACATTTAATGAGCTCTGAGATCCTCATGACCTTTATGGCCATGATCAAGGTCCAAGATCATGATCAGAACTCAAATGTCTTAATGCTCAGTCTGATACTTTCCCCATAATGCCTCCCATATTTTATCAGGGAACTTGGGGAGGGATCAGTCAATAAAGAAGCAACTCAGCATGTTTACAAATTTGCTTTATTTCCCGGTTAATAGAAAATAATCCAGTTACTTTTCTTTTTCATTTCCCCATTACACTTTTGTTAAGTAAGTGGTTTTCTAATTTTTTTTCCTCCTAGGACATTTAATGGGGAAAAAGAGCACTGGAGATTTCCCATATGCTTATGAAGGAGGAGACAAGGTACCATTTTCACCCATGGTACCTGGCAGTTCCAAACCACTAAGTGAATACCTGCAGTGGAAAAAATTGGAGAAGAATTTATTGCCCCTGTTAGAAGGGAAGGATAGTAGAAGCAGTCATCTACTTCGGCACAGTCTCCTGGGCTACCCTCAGTCCACTGGGGATTTAGACAATGATGACAGCACTAAAGATGTAAGTAGAAAACATAAAGGTAAAGTAGCTTTGAAAAGGGAGGTTGGACAGGAAGGAAGTGGAGAGGGGTTGAATTGTTTGCTTGCTTTTCCAATTTGGTACTACGTAATAATCTTAAGACTGAAGAACCATTGGTGATTCACAGAATTTGGGGTACTGTGCCCATTTCCTGTACTGTATTACACTGGATTCAGTTCTGGGAAGGGCTAGGTTCCTTTTAGTCAGTCTTCAGCTCCTATTCCACTCCCTCAACCTGAGCACCATGGGAGTAAATTTGCTTAAGGTTATTCCAGAAAGGGAAGTTAAAAAGATACTCAATATGAATCAATTATGGAACAGTTATTCCTACACACAAAATAAAAGCTAAACAAACATAAGACTCACTAAATGCATTAACAAAATGACTTAAAACAGTTATTGAATTTGTAGCTACTCATAATCTTCTGGGAGGTTAATGCTTAAACTTCATCAAATATATAAAGCAATTAGAACTGCTGAGATATTTGATATTTTACCTTAACTCTGCACTATTCAAACAACCACTGGTACACATCTTCTGGTTATAAATAGGAAGGCTTGGGCCGATGCTCTAATGGTCTCTCTTTCTAAGAGCTTTGGAATAAGTTGCAAGGGTCTTCTTCCTTTCAGCTCTGAATCAATGGGATGCAGAATCTATGGACTTACCAAACTCAAGTCCTCCAAGCCAAGATATGTTCATCTTGGGATAAATACTCATTCCCCAAGGTCAGGAAATAGAAAACAAAGTTTAAAAAAATCTAGAGGCCCAAGTATAAGTTCAACTCGTTGAATCTCCATACATTAGATGCCATGGTTGCCATAATGGAGGGCCTTAACTTCTCCTTCTGTAAAAGGAGTGGGTAGTACTAGATCACAGCTTTAATTTTGTGATCTGAGGGATTCAGTACATTTTTTAAAACCACATCATCAGTTTAGCAATAAACAAATTAGCACAAATGAAATTTTTTTCACTGTCATCTAGAATAATCCACAACATTTTGATATAATCACAGTCTCTAATGAGAACAAAAAACATTAAGTTCTAACAGTCTCAATCCAGACATTATCTTCTATTTTTCTGATTGGGGATAGATGTAAACTAACAATGGACATAACCATTCCTGTAGATTTATCTGTTAAACTGAAAAAGAAACTTCTAAAGGATTTAGAACCAACCAGAAAGTATCTTTATAAAGTAATGAGACTCATAGTGGAGAAGTTAATCCACTTTCAAGTGATTATTGCCTCCCACAAATGTCATGTTTGAGAAGGTATATTCTTATTCAATTCAAAAGTTCAAATTCAACAGTGTCACTGTACTGAGCACTAGGAAGACAGACAAACATGAAACAAGGAACTTCTGCTCATCATTTGTGCTGCTCTTGCTCAAACTATCATGGGAATGCCCACTGAGAATTCCCTTGAGAATCTACTGAGGAAGATAAGAAAAATGTGCAGACAAGCGTGATACAGATTAGAATATGTAACAACATTACAAATTAAACTAGAGGAACACATCAGAAGCAAGAAAAGTACTGACTTTATAATTGCAAATTGTTTTTTTCTTTTTTTAGACAAAAAATATTCCCTAGCTTGATCACGCTCTCTTTGGAATAAGTTAGCAGGGTCTTCTTCCTTTCAGCTCTGAACCAACGGGATCAGAACCTCTGGATTTACCAAACTCAAGTCCTCCAAGCCTAGATAAATCACACTTATTCACTTATAGACTCAGATCTACATAGTTTTTCGGCCATTCCCTAAGGTCAAAATTGTCCTCAAAGGGCAAACATTTGCCAGCATCACCAAAACCATTCTGAATATGTCACTGGTTCTGAAACTGATTCTAAAAGAGAAATCCCAGAAATACATTCAGCAATGGCAGCATCGGATTAGTCATGTGATCCTCTCAGGAGACGAATTTGAAGGATATACCACTCATATGGATATCAACTTTTCACAAAGCACATGCAGTCTTCAAATATATGCTCCATCTGGAATTTCTGGAACAGCTTTCCAAAATCTCAGGAATGTGTAGCTGAGTCCAACTTTAGGCTTCATTTGTAATCTGAGATAATTTGAATTTTCCTTTGCATGTAGGTATGTCCCCAGAGGAATACCTCAAACTTTTGTTTGGTTGCCATAGGTAGAAGAGGCTGGGCAACTAGATGGAAAATAATGGAGAGAAAGAGAACTTTGTAGATTCATATTTGCCACATTTGCTCCTATAGATTGACTCACTGAGTGACTTTGAATTATTTCTTTCAGTTGTTTGAAACCAGAAAAGTTTTAATGACTAGAAAACTCAAAAGCAGCCAAGAATCATTCATATGCATTTTAAGTGGTCTGGTCATTCTTATAAAAAAGCAGAATCAATTCTCCTAATTGAGATCATGCTCACTTTAAAAAAATAGAAATTTAATTAAATTTTTTGTAATAATATTTTATTTTCCCCGCAGTACATGTAAAGGCAATTTTTAGCATTCACTTTAAAAAAATTTAGTTCCAAATTTTCTTTCTTCTTCCTTCACCTACCCTCTGAGAGCATACTCACTTGTAATAGCCATACCCTCATCTATGAAAACTTGTGGCTTCCTCCCACTCAAGATCAGAGATTCAGAGCAGAAGAGACCTTGGAGATTATCTCATTGAACCTCCTCATTTTGTACATGAGAGAGTCCAAAGGAAGGAGTTGAGAGATAGGTAGTAACCAGTCAAACTGAGATTTGAACTCAAATTCTCTAACATCAAAGCCAACCCTCTTTTTTCACAACGTCATACTCAACAAGAAATTTCTTTTCAAAAAGAGGTCTAGTTCAGAGGCCTTTGGCTTTGACAACTCTCTCTCTCTATGTAGGGTTCATGAATAGTATGATTTTCTTCTTCTCTTCTTTAATTCAACAGCAGTATGTTCATTTCAAGACAGTGATAGATTTCTATTGATCCATCAATTCCCCCTCAAATTGTTCCTCTTTATAACCAATGGCCCACATTTGCAAGATGGATGACACTGATACTTGGAACATAGCTGGCAGGGTTTAGTAGTGCAAGTGGTGGTGATGGAAGAGAAGGGGATTTAATTGGTCAATATGGGAATTGAACTCAGGACTTTGTCACCCTGAGCAAACAGTCAAGACACAGACTATATAATAACATCACCTGGGATATCAGTCCTTTCTTTATTTGCTAGCAAGATATTAACTGCAAGTCAGGAAACCTGAATTGCCTGAGTATCTTAGGAAGATTAATGAGAGCATGGCTAGCAGGTGCTTTTTTATCTAAATGGATGAAGTGTTCTTAGGAACAAAGTAGTATTTTCCCATCATAACCACCCATCCTTTCAATGTAGTTAATCTTAGCCAGCTACAACTGAACATAAAAACCCAAGTGAATTCCTTTCCCAATTGTCTTAGCCACAATAGTCTGCAGTAATAAATAAAAGAAGACTTGCAGCCCTCTCACAGCTGAAAATATGGTACAGTGAAAAGAGTATGTTGGCCCTAGATCAAGAGTCCCAGATTCTAAGTATGGCTCTGTCTGAACATGACCCTGAATCAATTATTTTATTTTTATTAACCTCAATTTTCTCATATATGAATTGAGGGAGTTGGCAGGTAAATGGTACAGTGGATAGAGCTCTGGATTTTGATTCAGAATACAATGGAATAGTTCAAATCCTGCCTCAGCCACTTACTAGCTTTATGACAATGGACATGTCATTTAATATCCCTTAGTCTTTATTTTCTCATTTGTAAAATGAGAATAATAATAGCACTCCCAGGGTTGCTGTGAGTTTCAAGTGAGTTTATACAAGTAAAGTTCTTTGTCAGCCTTAAAGTGTTCTATAAGTGACAGCTGGTCATTATTATTGTTATTGTTGTCCACATTAATGGATGATCTCCAAGAACCAATATTATTGGAAGAGAATCTACAAATGATTTATGCTAGCCTCCTCATTTTATAGACAAGGAAACTAAGGTTCATAGAGGTCATGGTTTCTCTTAAGAGCATACAATAGGGACAGCTAGGTGGCGCAGTGGATAGAGCACCAGCCCTGAAGTCAGGAGGACCTGAGTTCAAATCTGTTCTCAGACACTTAACATTCCCTAGCTGTGTGACCCTGGGCAAGTCACTTAACCCCAATTGCCTCAGCAAAAAGAAAAAAAAAAGAGCATACAAGAAATAAGCAGTGGTCAAGTTTAGATCTTGGATCTTTTTTATTTCAGAGCCAGTGGTCTATGGACAACAATGTACAACTTTGTTCCTTAGTGAAATTGAATCACGTGGAAACGGATACCATTTCCCTTTTGGTGAAAGCCTTGTCCTTTTGGCCAGGTGTGGTAAAAATGACACTACTTCTGAAGTCAGAAGACCTAGATTCAAATTCTACCCATTCTCTGTGCTGAGAATGTACTTGTGTGATTTTAGGCAAGTCTTTTATCCACACCTGAGATTCCTCATATGTAAAATAGGGAAGAGGATTTGAACAAGATGATCTCTGAAGTCTCTTTGATTGGAGATCATTCAGTTGAACCTACTCTTTTTGTATATGAGGAATCTGGAGTCGTGGGAGATTTCCACAAAGTTGGAAAGTAGCAAAGACAAGATTTGAATCCATTTTTTTCTGGCTTCAAGTCCAGAGTTCTTTCCATTGTACCACAATTACTTTTACCTGTGAACTTATAAAGAAAAGAGATTTTGTCCTTCAGTGAAGACCCTGATGTTGACTTGGTTACTTTTATGAGTAATTAGAAATTCCCTTTGTAGCTGTGGAGATGCCAGGGTTTAAATCTATGATGCCTTAGGTTTAACATTTTCCGTCAACTGTGGAGATTGTATGTATATATGTATGTATGTATGTATGTATGTGTAGTTTATTTGTTTTCTAAGAGGCAATTAGGATTGAGTTGCCCAAGATTACACAGCTAGTAAATGTTTAAAGCAGTTCTTTCTTACTCTAGAACCAATCCTGTAACCATTGCACCAGTCAGCTGCCCTGAGATGATATTTAGAATAAGTAGATTAGGAAGTACAATATTTCTAGTTAGTGGGTTCCCAGAATTTGACTATCATGATTGACAACAATATTGAAAATAATCATGATTACAATTGACAATAATGACAATGTCATTAAACATTGCTTTCTTTCTGTCTTTCTTTTTATTCTTTTCTTTTCTCTCCTTCAAGATGGTGGAATCCTTACTTCAGGTTCTTGACATGAAGGAAAGCACCCTGAGCTGAACTGGAGATAACTTCTTTCAAAGGAACAATATCCTTATTCGATTATAGTCTATGAGCACTGATTGTATCAAGTGACAATGTTGTTTGCTTTGTGTAAAAAAGATTTCTTTTGAGCAAATTATGCCACTATTCTTGTATCTTTCCATCTTGGCTCAATCCATGGGTTTTTAAGCAGCATTTTGTTTGAACTGCTTTGCTGTCAATAATTGTCAAGAAAGGATCCTCTGATCTTTACAATTCCCCAGTCCATTTAGTCTATTTGCCCTTTCTTTTTGAGACTCCTGATATGTCAACATTCACAATAAAAATTAAAATTCTTTTGAAAAGGCAAGTTAATGCTATTGTTTTAGTTAAGAAATGGTTGATTATCAGTTTCATTCTTATCCTCAATATTTTCAGTTTATACAACCTGGAGAAAGGCCAGTTAACTAGCACTTAAAAAAAGTCTATACTGCAGTTGCTCCTCAGCTTCATTTCCTCTTCTGCTTCAAACCAACCCAACTTACTTAATGGGGACACACTAAAGATGGATAGGCTGACTATTAGTTGCCAAATATTAACTCACAATTTACTTCCTAAGTTCTATATGATTGCTGTAGTCAAGTATCTGAAAAGTTGTCTTATGCAGGATGGAGCCGATTTGTTCTCATGGGCTTCAGACAGTGAAATCTGAAGTAATGATTATAGCTTGGAAAGGGATGAATTTTATCTTCATGTCAACAAAAATTCCCTAATGAGTGGAAAAATGGAAGGTCCATATATTGAGTATCTATCTCTCTTTTAGGAAGAGTTTGCAAACTGGAAAGATTGGGAGGTAGTATAGGAATGCTACAGTCTAAGGGGTCATGAAGAGTTGGATATGGTTGAATGATGAAACAACAACAAGAACAACTCCTCTCCACTAAGGTGTTAGCTTAAATTGTTAGGCCTTTTCAGGATATATACAAACAAAGAGAATTTGAAGATGGAGAAGCCAAAGACAAACATCATTAACAGTGTAATTTCAGACATCCTGACAATCGGAGAGATATTAAGGGTCACAGAAAGTCATATCATCATCTATCCCATTATATTCTGACTTCTAAGGTTATCCCTTAATCTTGTGTTCTAGCAGCTCATTCATTTTTCATTTGTTATTCAGTTGTGTCCATCTCTTTAGGACTCCATTTGGGGTTTTCTTGGCAAAAATAGTGGTTTGTCATTTTCCTTTCCATCATTTTAATAGTTGCCCCCCAAAATATGAATTGCTTATGCAAATCTTCTAACCAACACACTAGTGAACCACAAGTTATTTAGTTTGTCCAAGTGCCAAAATTCTCTTTCTATGAAAGAGAAGTTTACAATTCCACTACCTAAAAAAGCCATCCCAGAACCTCTTTCAGGTAGAACCAGAATTGCATTTGCCTTGTTTCTGGAACCTAGGATGCCTCTTCGCATTACCTCATATCAACTCCAGAGAACCATTTGGGATTATATAATAACCTAGTGCCAAATTCTGTGAGAAGCCAAACCCATAGGGCAGATTCAAGATAGCTGTGGGCCACAGGAGGACATGCAGTGAGAAAAGGAGGGTGTATTAAAAAGAAAGGGTGGCAGGTTAGAAATCCTTTTAGCCGAGCAGGGTAATAAAGAAAAAAAACACTATAGGGAGGCAATAATGTTTTTCAAATATGTTCTCTGAGCAAAGCCTTGTATTGTGTGGGACAGGGCTGGCGACTGTGGGTAATTCAGCTCGTGGTTATGATCAGAGGTGCAGCAACAGACACTTTAGGCAGCCCATTATAATTTTCTATCCCCACAAAGCCCACCTTGGAGTTTCCTCTGAGGGTAGTTAATCATCAGAAAACACTTTAACCCAGCCCAGACACATGTAGTATAATCATCAGTGAAATGTAGGAAATATTCTATTTCCTTTTTTGACCATAGATGATCTTAATCAGGAACCAGGAGTGCTTTGTGGAATAACTCTTCAAGGAAAATAACAAAACCTCATTCTGAAGGCACTTCTGGTAACTAATTACCTTGGATGAGAGGAGTAATCATGCTTACTAAATGCAACAAATGCTTGGGGCTGTATATGTATTTTTTTCATATCCTAATTCCTTTCTGTCTTTCAGTTTGTTCCCTTAGCCCTAAACAAAACTCTAGAAATAAAATACTCCCTTAATTTTTCTTATCCCCACCCAGCTTTAGAACTTTTTTTTTAAAAAGAAACTTCCCTGCAGATTTGAAAATGGTCACCCAATTTAGAATCAAGACAACCAATAAACATGCATTTATTAGGCACTGGGATACAAAAAATAAACAACCTTCAAGGAAAGAACATGTACTTTAGATAAATAAATTAGATAATAAGATAGATAAATTCTCTCTATACATATGTATCATTTATATATATATATATATGTGTGTGTCAAGGGGTCATGGCTTTTTTTTCAGGAATATGAAGCAGGCACTAGGAGCTAGGGGTGAGGGTTCAGGGAGAAGGGAGAAGGAAGAAGGGGGAAGTAGAGGGCAAGGTCTCCTTTAAGAGTGATGATTGCTCCAAATCCTGGATCTGACACTTCAAAGTTATGTGACTTTGGATAAGTTGCTTAATACCTCCATTAGTGTCCTTGTCCACAATAAAAGGAGAAAACTACATATCTCTAAGATCCTTTATAATGTTAGATGCTCTGATCTTATGGATCCTGAGGTAAGGTATATTCAAAATATTTGACAGATAAGATCCAATCTTGATGCTGGTTTTATTGGGCTAAGAGAATCATTTCAATGGCATACATGGAATCACCACATTATAATAGTCTCTGTAAAGCATCTTTTAAAGCCTCCTGGTCTCCAAGGAAAGAAATGAGGGGGTTGCTGCTAACTCTTTACTTCTGGCTGAAAGACTTCATACAAAGCATTTCTCCTTTCTGCATCAATGAAACTTGAATGGCATGATCCTATCCTGGAAGTGCCTGGCAAAGAAGCATTTGTCCAATATAGCCACAAGATAAATGTCATTTGTGGCTGCCGATTATGCCTTCATCAGGTCAACCACATTTCACAGCTAAGAAGATAGCCTTAATTCTGAAACTCTAGAAGACAGTTGCAGAAAAGTTAGTTCAATTTTTTTTTTGTTTTGGGGGTTTTTTGCCTTCCCCTTGCCCTAAATTCCTTTGTCTTAGGGGATGAGGACACAGTTGGTATAGATGAATGGCCCATGACGGTTCATAATATTGTAATTGGCAGAGAGTATGAGGTAAATGTGAAGACCAATGATTTTATTTTTCAAAAAGGGGAGATTATTAAGGGAACTGTTCTCCTGAACCTGACTGAACAATAAGGAAGATTTTGTTATACAAGTACAACATACATGAACCTCCAGCAAAGCTATCTCAGGTTCAAAGTATTCTTTGGGATTGTACCCACTCAAAAACCATAACTCAGGAACCTTTACTAGTTGGTTGACTTTAATTGACCAGAGAACACAATTTAAAGGAATTTAATGCTCTATTGTAGTAAGACGAGTACTGAAAACACATTCTTCCACATAAACTCAGTACCAATCTGCCATAAACATACACAATATTGTTAGGAATACTGCATATGCATAGGGATCATGGAGGAGTGTGATCAAGTCATACCTAAAGTTGCAAATAAATAGGGAGCATTTGTGGCTAGCTCAGAGGAAAGGGAAAATGATTTTAAAACCTTCCTCACACATTAACTGTGTGATTCTGAGCAAGTATCTTAACTTCTGTTTGCTTCAGGTCTTCATATGTAAAATAGAGTTGACAATAGCATCTCTCTCAAGGTTGTAAGGATAGAGGAAGTTAAGTGTAAAGTAGTTTCACAAGTAGTCTCTAATGCTGCAAGACCACTGGCGCTTCCTGGTAATGTCTCTTCTTCCCCTCCTTCTTCTTTGCTCCCACTTAACCCCCCAACCCACCCTAGTTGTGCTAAGTCTTCTGACCTACTGAGTGTCAACTATAATCTCCATCTCTGTCTCTCTATCTCTGTTTCTGTCTGTTTGAATATCTGCCTCAACCCTAGGTTCCAAACTTTTTCTAAACACAGTCTAACAAATCAACTAATTAAATTAAGGCGTTTAGTATGTCTTTTGAAGTTATTTTTCCCTGCTGACAGGAGCAATGCCCCTGTCTTGAGACTTTTTCTTACTAATGTTAAGTCTCTTTTACCCCCAGATACTTCCTAATCATCAGTATACACTACCCTACTTTAAAAGGGGTGCAGTGGGGTACCGCAATCCCACAAACTATAAAGGATTTCGTAGGTTTTGAAACCTTACAACTTTCTTTTCATTACCAAGAGTTACTCTGAGTCAGCTATGCAAATAAATGAGAAAGGTATCTCTATCCCTTTGTGGGAACAGATGACAGAATAAGAAAGTTGACGATTCATCCCTTACTAGGAGGAGTCTAACACATTTCTTCTTTTCAATTTCACTTCAAATTAGGTTCAAATGAGTTAAATTCTATTATAATAATTGAATTTAGTCTCTACAGAAAGGTAATGAGTTCTTTGATGCTATTTTGAGAAGAGAGGCTAAATTGGAATCCAAGTGAGTTCGAATACTGTGGGCTACTGAGACAACAAATGCTTTATTTAGGAGATATTTTGGAGCACTGGCCAACTCAGCACTAGGGAAATGTCTGTTTGCATTTGTACATGATCAGTTGAGAGAACTGGTGTGACTCTAGCTTAGGTTGCCACCTTCTGGCCTTCATAGATCTAGCAAGCTGCTATAGTTGCTTTAAACTACCTCTCTCTGGGTCAGAAATACCATTCACGTGGAACCCCAACAGAGCTTAAATTGTGAAGTTTAGAGTTTACAAACATGAGCTTATTTCAGTTTTACAGTGACTTAGTAAACCACGTAGTGAAAATATTAAGATTGACAGTAGATAGTAAAAAGCGTCATTCCTCTCATTTTACTGATATGAAAACCGGGCTGAATTTAATTGTGTTACCTTACACAAGTAATATGTGATACCCTGATTCTAAGTGAGGCAAGCTATCCACACATGATTTTATTGTCTTCATACCTGTTTCTATTCCTCCTCTTTATTCATTCCACTATACTTCAGTATGTTGGACTCGAAATCAGGAAAACCTGATTCAAACACTACGACACTTACTAGCTACTCGAATATCATTTAACATCCCTGTCTTAACTTTCTCATTTGCAAAAAGGGACTAATATTATCTGTCTTATCTATCTCTACAAGTCACAGAGATATAATGTATAAAAAGCACTTTTTATACCTTAGAACTTTAAAAAATGTTAGTTAGTTTTACTACCATTCACCTAAACTATTAGCCTCCTAACATTGCCCAATTTTCTCTTTCTTTCCCCTGCGATCAGTCCACCATACTTCTGGCAGAATAACCTTCTCAGCACACAGATATGACTGTGGTACATCTCTGCTCTAAAATCTTCAGTGGCTCCTATTGTCTACCAAGTAAAGTTCAAATTCCTCTTTGGGATTCAAGGCTTTCTGTAATCTAGTCCCAATTTACTTTCCCAGACTTGTCTTCTAATGCTTTCCTCCTTGCACAACTCTACATGCAAATCAAACAGAACTCACAGGCCCCTGAAAATACTATGTTCTCTTCTATCATCGTGTCTTTTCTCATTCTATTCCAAATGTCTAGAATGTTTTCCTTCTTTCCCATTCTTTGTTCAATTCCTATATATCTTTTAAAGATGATTGGAAATGGGAAGATGACAGAGTAGGTCAGAAATATGTAGCCTCTCCAAATTCATCACCTCCTACAGGAAGCTCCCTGTTGATCTTCTTGGATACTGAAGACTTGAGATTGATGCCAAAGGCCTGTTTTCAAATCCTGATTCTTCTCCTTATTCCTCATATAAACTTAAATTAGTCTTTTAACATCTGTCTCACTAGATGATCTGTAAAATCAGTATACTAGGGACTAACCTTAGTATTTTATTTTTCTCCTAATGCACCAAATAATAATAATATCTAGCATTTACATACCATTTTTAGGTTTGCAAAGAACTTTACATACATTATTTCAGTCGATCCTCACAACACCCTCTGAGGTAGGTACTGTTATTATCCTTAACTTACATATAAGGAAACTGAGGTTTATTGAGCTTAAGTAACTTGATTGCACAGCTAGTAAATATATGCAGCATGATTTGAACTCAGATCTTCTTGAGTCCAGGCCCACAGCTCTATCCAATTGCCTCTATATATAGTGCCCTATCTCCTACAACATCTAGATGTCTTGATAAACTCTAATAGAAGAGAGACCATGTCTTTTTCTGAACTTCTGAATTTCCCCAGCCCCTAGCTTAATATTTTGTATATAGTAAACCCTCAATAAATGTTATTATATATATGTATTATTATAATAAAGTAAGAATAGGTCAAAAATGTTGCAAGAAATTCATTCATTTCCTTTTTTGGGAGGGAACAGGAGTAACAGATTGGTAGATGGTATATCTAGATTTCTTGAAGAATTGACAGTACCTCAAGTCTTCCTTGTAGATGAAATGTGAGGTGATGTAGAGTTAAATGATTTCAGTTCTGATTGAATGACTAGATCCATAGAGTAGATAAATTGAAGACACAATGAAAATCTGAAAGGAGACTTTATTGCCACAGAGAACTAATTACACTTAGGTCTGAGTTGCTCAATCAGCACTTTTAGCAATGACTTGGATTGAAGGCATCACATTTTCAAATACTCCAAAACTAGGAAGGATAACTTATGGTTGGATGACACTTAGTATCTAAGGAGATCTCAACTGGATTTTCCAAAAAATGGACTAAATGTCACAAAATGAAGTGTGCATAATACATATATATGTAAAGTCTAAGTATCTGATGGGGCAGGCATAATAAATAACATGAATAAATAAATCTAAGCTAGTCAAGTCAATCTCCCTAGAAGGTTTTTAATTATCTTAGCATGATGATGTGGTCCCAGAAGAAAATCAGAAAGAAGACAGATCACAGTATAGTTTTGAAAGATACAGATTAAATTTATTAAATACTTCAGAAGAAAATCAAATTGTACATAATAGAGAATTAAAATTTTATGTAAAATCTTTTTTCTTTTCTACTATGTATATGCAAATGTCCATTCTTGAGTATTTAGGTTCAAAATAAAAATTAATTTTAAAATTTTTCTTGTGAAAAAGATATGGAGATTTTAATGGATTGTAAGGGAAATAGGAGTCAATGGCGGGGCTTGTGGGGATTAATAAAATCCCACTTACAATGAAAGAGACTGAGGCAAAGCTCTGAACCAAGGGAACTTTATTAAACAGTCAGTCCATGGTTCCCTTTAATGATGTGGACCTCAGACCTTCCTCATGATCTGAGATAACCCCTCCTTCCAGAATCCTATTTTTATAGGGTTAGATGTTCAGATATTCAAAAACAGCTTTAGCAAATACAGAATAATTCCCAATTGACAAGGGGAATATAAGCTAAAATAAGCAAAATAATATGACAGCAGAGTCACAAATTGGTGAAACAAGTAATATCTCCATCCAAGATGGACAGCCTTCTCCTTTGGTTAAGCAGGAGGAAATAGTTTAAATTATCACAGTCAGTGACCTAATTAGTCATAAAATGGCCCCCTGCTCCCATGAACAAGTAATTGATCCAAGAGGTATTAAAAATGTTTGGGGGGGGCTTTCTATGTAGTAGAATCATCTCTACTACACTGGACTTGATCACCATGACAAGGAAAAATAAGAGTGATGGGGCTCTAGTTAATTTCCTATAATTGAGCAAGCAAACTTAGAAATTGGCTAATGAGGCCTAATATACAGAATTTTGATATGATTCTGTCAAATTTATTAATGGTAATTGGAATAGAGTAAGGGTCCAGATAAATTGTTTCTCACACACAAAACAAGTGACCATGATATTAAACTATTTTAATAAAGGGAAAGAATCCAAGATGAAAATCTTACTCTATTCTGATCTAATCAGTCCATATTTGAGGCATTATGTTCAAATTTGGATGTCAGAATGGAGAGAATAGGTAGGGACTGGATACTGTGTTGAATGAGAATATACTGAAGCACATGAAGATGCTTAGTTTGGGCAAGACTTGGAGAATTGTTTTTAATATTTGAAGGATTAATATGCAATATATGGATTGAACTTATTGTGTTGGGTCCCAGAAGCCAGAACTAGGAGTACTGAATGGAGTAGGCAGATTTCCACTTTATAAGGAAAAAACATTCTGACATTCCAGTTGTTCCAAAGCAAATTGGCTGCTATAAGAAATAAATGAATTTCTGGGCACTCAGAGTCTGGATGACCAGGGATGTAGAGAGATCACTTTTATTTGGTCATGAGTGGACTAGGTGATTTCTAAAGTGCTTTCCAGCTTTGGATGACTGATTTTGTGAAGACTGCAGTTTTAGTACACTGCAAACACTACTGCAAATAGTTTGAGATGGCAGCCTTCAAAGCTACCCAGAATGAAGAAGATCATAGGGTTACATTACACATGAAAGAACTTGGAGCCGCAAGGGACACCTCAAGATCAGCTAGTTCAACCTGTTCACTGAACATGTAGGGAAACTGAGAAAATTAAGAGACTTGACTGAGATCACAAAATAATTAGAAGAGATAATATTCAGACATAGGTCTTTTATTGGCAAATTAAATCTTTAAGGTACACTATTCTATCTACTTCAGATTCCTAGATCTGCTGTGCTCTGTGCATTTATGTCAAATTCTGGGGACATGATCTAGGGAATACTTTGACAAATAAAAATATGTCAAGAGGAGGATAAGCAACACTGTGCAGGGATTGAAAACCATACCATAGGGGATCAGTTGAAAAAAGTAGGGATGTTAAGCTTGACAAAGAGAAGATGTGTGTGTGTGTGTGTGTGTGTGTGTGTGTGTGTGGTGGGGGAGGGAGATATACACAGTGCTATCTTTAAATACTCACCAGATGTGCAGGCAATAAAGAGAAGTTGTGGGAAAACAGATTTTGACTCCACATAAAGAAAAACTTAATAATAATTATAGCTAGCTTTTTTTTACAGGAAATTCAAAAAGTTTCAGTGCATTTCAAAGTTTATTATATTAAATTATTATATAATATACATTATATAATATATAAAATATATTAAAGCTTTTGGGACACCCAATATAGCACTTAAAGATTTGCAAAGCTTTTTGTATATTTCATCTCATCAGAATCTCATGCCACTTTGTAAAGCAAAATAAATAAAAGTTATTGTTATTCCTATTTAACAATTGATAAAACAGAGGCTGAGAGAGATCATATAATTTGCCTGAAATTAGGATTTGAATTCAGGTCCTCCTGACTTTGAGTTCAGAGCTTTGTCCACTGCATCATTTAACTTCCTTGCCAATTAGAGCTATCTAAAAATGGAACTGTTGTTGTTAATGATGATGATGATGATGATTTTGGACTAGACCTCTGATTTTAATGGTATTGAGAACTGCCAATGAAGAAAGTACACCTATCAATGCAGCTCAGCATTTGTATGTCGACTTTCAATTTCAATGCTTGGAGTTAATGAAAAGTTAAGTGACTGACAAGTCTAGGGTCACAAAGCCAGTATGTGACAAAGGCAGAACTTGAACACAGATCTTCTTTATTAAAAGACTTGCATTCTATCCATTGTGTGTCTCTCATACCCATTTTACAGATGAGAAAATGATCTGAACATAATTACAAGGCTTAATAAGACAGAATTTAAACCCATGTCTTCTGATTCCAAATCTGGAACTCTCTTCACAGCACCATGATGCCTCTGTGTCTAGAAACTAGGGACCAAATTATGCCTCTTGACAATAATATTAGCATATGCCAAGATAAACTTCCAGTGGATAAACTGTAGACATAAAAAGTGATATCTTAAGCAAATTATGAGGACAAAGAAGAAATTACTCTTCAGATCTTGGATAAGGGAAGCATTTATTACTAAAGAATAGAGAATATCACAAAAGAGAAAATGAACGATTTTGTTGTCATAAAATTGAAATGCTTTTGCATAAACAAAACTAGCATAACTAAAAAAATGAAAACATGTAATTAGGGAAAATCTTTGTATCAGATTTCTCTGAGAAAGGTTTTGTATCGAGAAATATAGAAAGAATTGCTTCAAATTTATAAAAACAAGAGTCATTCTCTGATACACAAATAAATGGTCAAAGTATATAAATGGGCAGTTTTCAAAGGAAAAAATCCAAATTGTCAACAACTGTAGGAAAAAACCCCTCCAAATCAATAATTTGAGAAATGCAAGTTAAATTAAGGGAACTCTGAATTTCTACTTCATTTCCAACAGATTAAAAATATGACAAAAAAGGAAAATATCAATTGTTAGAGGAACAGAGGGAAGACAGACACAGTAGTGTACATAACTTGGAGTTATGAATTGGTTCGATCTTTCTGGAAGCAATTTGGTAATCTGTCCCAATCACTAAATTTTTTAAACCTTTGCCTCACTATAAGTCAAAGGCCTATGTACTAAGTCTATACACAAAAAGTTATTTTTAAAAAAAAGGAAAAGGATTCATCTGTACAAAAATATTTGTATCAACTCCTTGCTTGTGGTGAAGAACTAGAAACTAAAGGAATGCCCATCAACTGGGAAAGGATTAAACAAATTGTGGTATTTGAATATAATGAAATTTTATTTTACCAGAAGAAATGATGAAATAGATGGTTTCATAGTGTGGAAGAAATTAGAGCTTGACCCACACCTAACACCACATACCAAGATAAGATATAAATGGGTTCATGATCTAGATATAAAGAGTGATATTGTAAGCAAATTAGAGGAACATAGTATATATAGTTTACCTCTCAGACCTGTGGAGATGTAATAAATTTATGTCCAAAGAAGATCTGGAACTCTTAATTGAACACCAGATAGATAATTTTGATTACATTAAGTTAAAAAGTTTCTATACAAATAAAACTAATGCAGACAAGATTAGGAGGGAATCAATAAATTGGGAAATCATCTTTACATTTAAGGGTTCTGATAAAGGCCTCATTTCTAAGATATATAGAGAATTGTCTCATATTTA
This sequence comes from Myrmecobius fasciatus, assembly GCA_023553655.1. Classification (NCBI taxonomy): domain Eukaryota; kingdom Metazoa; phylum Chordata; class Mammalia; order Dasyuromorphia; family Myrmecobiidae; genus Myrmecobius; species Myrmecobius fasciatus. Next base: position 165,622 of record JAJPUD010002446.1, read on the forward strand.
TAAGAATTCAAGCCATTCTCCAATTGATAAATGGTCAAGGGATATGAACAGACAATTTTCAGATGATGAAACTAAAACCATCTCTAATCATATGAAAAGTTGCTCCAAATCACTCTTGATCAGAGAAATGCAAATTAAGACAACTCTGAGGTAGCACTACTCACTTGTCAGATTGGCTAAAATGACAGGAAAAGATAATGATGAATGTTGGAGGGGATGTGGGAAAACTGGGACACTAATACATTGTTGGTGGAGCTATGAACGGATCCAACCATTCTGGAGAGTAATTTGGAGCTATGCTCAAAAAGTTGTCAAACTGTGCATACCCTTTGACCCAGCAGTGTTTCTATTGGGCCTATATCCCAAAGAGATTTTAGAGGAAGGAAAGGGCCCCACACGTGCAAGAACGTTTGTGGCAGCCCTCTTTGTAGTGGCTAGAAACTGGAAACTGAATGGATGCCCATCAATTGGAGAGTGGCTGAATAAATTATGGTATATGAATATTATGGAATATTATTGATCTGTAAGAAATGACCAGCAGGACGATTTCAGAGAGGCCTGGAGAGACTTGCATGAACTGATGCTCAGTGAAACGAGCAGAACCAGGAGATCATTATACATGGCAACAACAAGAGTATATGATGATCAACTCTGATGGACATGGCTCTCTTCAACAAAGAATTGTCTCAAACCAGTTCCAATTGTTCAGTGAAGAAAGCCATATACACCCAGAGAGAGGGATATGAAATGTGGACCACAATATAACATTTTCATGTTCTCTATTAATGTTTGTTTGCATTGTGTTTCCTTTCTCTGATTTTTTTCTCTTGTAGATATGATTTTTCTTGCACAACAATAAGTGTAAAAATGTATACATATATTCGACTTGTCAAGTATTTTAACATTATTAATATATAGTGGACTTCCTGCCATCTAGGGGAGGGGAGGGGAGTGGAGGGAAAATTTGTAACAGAAAGCTTTGTAAAGATCAGTGCTGAGGAACTCCCATACATATGTTATACAAATAAAAAGCTTTAATAATAAAAAAAAAAGAAATAGATGGTTTCAGAGAAAGTTGGGAAAACATACAAACTGAGGGAGAGTGAACAGAATAAGGAAAATTATTTATACAATAACAACATTATTAAAAAAAAAACATCTTTGAAACATTCAAGATCTCAATGACCAACCACAATTTCAGAGGAAAGATAACATAATAGTATTATCCACATCCTAATGAAGAAGTCTCAGTCCATGAGAGTGCACTTTTTTGAATATGGATATTGTGAGAATTTGTTTTGTTTGACTATTTGTTACAATACATAACAAATATCTTTGTTTGTTCCCCCCCTTCCCTCTCCCTTTCCCTTTCCTTCTTCCTCTCCCTATTCCCCTCTTTCCTCCTTCTCCTCCTCCTCCCCCCCCTCTCTGTCTCACTCTCATTCCCCCTACTCCTCCCCTGCTCTCTCTTTCTCTTTCTCTCTCTGTCTCACTCTCATTCTCTTTTTCAATTTGGGATGGTAATTGGGGAAGAAAGGTAGAGTAGTTTTAAAAAAGGAAGAAAAAAGGGTCATTAAAGTATCTTTTTTAAAATGTATGAAAGAGAACAGACAGAAATCCAGAAAGATTTGGTGACAAATAGGACATCATTAAAAGTTACTTATTGAATTTATTATATATTTAAGAGAAAAGCTAGCTATACATAGTAGAGATCTCTAATTTCATGTATAATCCTCTTCTGTTCTATTATATTTATAGAACTGTTCCTTTTATTTGGTGTTTGTTAAGTGCATTATGAAATAATAGCTCACTTTTGTATGGTTGAAGTTTTTCAAAGCATTTTACATGTCAATCAATCAATAAGCATTTATTAGTACTTGTGTTCTAGGTAATATACTAAGTACTGAAGATGCAAGACAAAGATATAATATTACTTGCCCTCAGGGTCTAGAAATATTTTTATAAGATTTATAAGTACTATAAAATGAGATCGTAAGCTCTTAGCACAGGGACTATTATATAGTAGCTGCTATATAAATATTTATTCCTTTCTTCTTCTTCTCAAAGAGATTATAATACAGCACAAGAGAGATGCATCTATATATATGTGTGTGTCTCTGTGTATGTGTCTGCAAAACATAGAAAAGTGTAGAAGCATTTTAAGACCCTCCAACTTTCTCTTTTAGAAATATTAAGAAATAAATATATCTTTTGTAGGAATCTTTCTGGTTTCTTGAATTAAGAAAAACTTAACACTTAATTAAACTTCTGGGAAAATAGTCTTTTTTACATCATTCATATCAAAAACCTAACCATTTTGTAAAAAGAGAATTCAGGATAGCCCAGGAAGATTAGGAGTGATTAGGATATTGATCGGTTCAGGAGAAGAAAGAATTCTAATTGATTTAGCTAATAGAAAAATCTCTTGACTTCACATTTGACTTCACTTAGAGAAGAAATTGTAAAGGGAGTGGTAAAAAAGGGAATTAACTGGTTTAGAAAACTGATTCTCTAGGAATCATTAGGATTTTAATTAACAATTATTCTGTTTTAGAAATGAATACTACTAACTACATGTTTAACTAGTCTCTGTCACTGAGTTTTATTTTATTGTGGAAATTTTTCTTAGTTTATAAATTTCCAAAAGTAGGTTAGATTTCTGTCTGTTTGGACTTTTTCTAAAAACAGAGATGTTTAATTTGGAATAATTTAATTAATAAATTGTTCCTGGTAGGCTTCTGCCTGAAACACAAAGTACAATATTTTTCTTTGATAACAATTTTGTCTAGTTTGATCCTCACAAGCAACTCTATGAAGTACGTGCTATTGTTACCCCCATTCTCATGATTAGGAGTTTGGAGTTGAGAAAGGTTCCAGGATCACAAAGCTAATACTTGTGTGAGATAGATTAAAACCCAAATCTGATATCATCCAAATCCAATGCTTCATTTACTATGTCTTCATTGGAAATCATCATATAGTAGAGACTGGATTGATATTTTTCCAGAATTTTGTAGATGGGATCCCTGGTCAGGTATGAGTAGAATTTGGTGATTCTCTGAAGTTTCTTCCAATTTTGAGGGTTTCTAATTTGTAATTTTCAACTCCTTCTGTTCCCCCCCCCCGCCAATTTTTGTTATTTCCATGGTTTGAGTTCCTTAAAATGATATCCTTTTTAAAACAGAGGCAGAGAATTCAGATTTCCCTTTCATGTAACTTTGATAAAATTTAATACAATCTAGTTTTCCCCCTCAAATCTTTTTTAAAGGTATTGTCAGGATATATTGCTTTATGTCTGGTGTACATAATTACTCTACAAAATTAAAGTGACTAATTTTAGACCAGACCTTAAAAATTAATTTACTTTTAATGAAGTTTAAAAAATCATACTTTAAACTTTTAAATTATTTAAAAATAAATCCAGACATTAAGTAGTACTATTTCATTTCCAAATAAATGATGTTTTTTGTTATGTTTTATATCTTTAAAAAACATGCTGGATTTTATTTGTCTTAGATTTCAATTGTGCTATTTATTATCTTTGTCACATTGGTAATTCACTTGATCTCTGGTGGAACTTGATTTTCTCATTTTTAAAGTGAGGAGGCTGGACTAAAGAACCTCTAAAGTCCCTTGTAGCTCTAAATTTTTGATCCATTGGCATCTCTGTGTTTTTGGAAAATGTGGCATTTTGGAGCTATCGACAGACAGTACCAAGGAAGAAAAAGACTTTGGTTTTCTTAACATGACTCAAAGATTTCACAAGCTACAAATCCTCAGCATCTAGGATGTCACTATTGAATATAAAAGCATCCCCAAAGGTTCTTTACTGAAAATAATGATTTTTTTAAAGCATTGCTCCAGTAGCATACTTTCTCCATGTCCTCTATTTTCTTTCAGCTAAAATGGTTCATTTAGCAGATGAATAACAGGAATTTATCCTGATTCTAAGAGAAAATTCAGCTTTGCTCTTCTTTGGGAAATTTATTCAATATTAATAAATCAAAACCACAAGATTCTCTTTCATTTAGAAAGAGCCTGGTGCTTTGGATCAGAGTTTGAACCCCTTCTATTTTTGTCTTTGTATACCACTCTGTTTCCCAAAAAGAAACACACCAATAAAAAGCAGTTATGGTCAGTTATAACTGCTTATCAAAAGTAAGTTGGGTTTAAAGTATTAATTAGATAAGTACTGGACAGCTAAGTGGCTTGGAGTCAATAAGAACTGAGTACAAACCTGGCCTCAAATACTTCATAACTGTGGGACTTCTTAGCAAGTCACTTAATCCTTTTTACCTCAGTTTCTTCATCTGTCAAATGAGTTGGAGAAGGAACTGGCAAACTACTCCAGCATCTTTGCCAAGAAAACCCCAAATAAGGTCACAAAGAGTCAGACATAATTTTTACAGCAGAACAACAAATAAGAAATTATTAACAGATTTAAAGAACGGAGAAACTTGGAAGCAAATCTCTGCTGTCTCAGGCAGAAGGAGCAAAGGTGAGGAGAATAAAAGCATGTTTCTAGCTTTTTCAGTCCTAGAGAGAAACAGTTTGACAAGCCTTGCTGTATTTCAGCCACAGCTCTCCTGAGCATCCTGCAAGATTGTTGCTGTTATTGCTGTTGTTTATCCTTCCTTCTCAAAGAGGACCATAACCATCCAAATGAATTGGATTTGAGTGAGGGAGAGCTGAGCAAGGTCACCTGTCTCACTTTCCTCTCCAGAGCCTTCTGGGTCCAGTGGCAATACACAGATCAGGACCCCTTCCTGAAAGATACAGAGGAATCAGCAAGTAGAGACAATTCACCTCCATACCCAACTTCCTTGATTCTACTCTCTCAATCGATCAGTCAATAAACATTTGTAAGCACATTTATGTGCCAAGCACCATACTAAACATTGAAACTTCATTGGAGAGTAACAGCATCTGGAAATCCTGGAGTAAGAGGGGGAAAGAAATTCCAGAAAGCCTAAAGTCAGAATCATCATTGATAAATAGTTGGGGCAATTTGGGGAGAGTCTTTTATACCTCCCTTAAAAAAACTCTATCTTTTACTTCTTTTTGTATTCCCAATGTTTAGTATGGTGCCTTCAAGCCCTTCAAACCCCATTTATGCTAAATTATGTCTTCAAATTCCTTCCCATATCCTCACTTTGAGAGTCTGCAGACTTCTTCTGGCCAGCTTCTTGTAAAGTCTTATACTGAATGGAACTTACTAGTGTTTCCCTTTAATGACTGATCATTGCTTAATCTTGTACCCTTTAAAAGTCTCTGCTGGCATATATAATCTATATCAGATTGCTTGCCATCTTGGGGATGAGGAAGGGAAAGAAGAAAAGTTTGAAACTCAAAATCTTATTAAAATGAATGTTGAAAACTATCTTTGCATGTAATTAGAAAAAATACTATTTTTTTAAGCTTTTTATTT
>JAJPUD010002446.1:177507-256013 GCA_023553655.1 Myrmecobius fasciatus
TTTTGCCCTTTGATTCTACAATCTCAGGGCAGTTTTCTTTTAGGATTTCCTGGAAGATAGTGTTTAGATTCTTTTTTTGATCATGGCTTTCAGGAAGTCCAATAATCCTTAGATTGTCTCTCCTAGATCTATTTTCTAAGTCAGTTGTTTTTCCTAGGAGATATTTCATATTTTCTTCCAATTTTTCATTTTTTTGTTTTTGTTTGACTGATTCTTCAAGTCTTAGTGAGTCATTCACTTGCATTTGTTCAATTCTTATTTTTAAAGTGTTGTTTTCTTCAGTTACCTTTTTAAGTTCCTTTTGTAACTGGCCAATTTGTTCACTGCACTCTTTTTCCACTTCACTAATTTTATTTTTTAATAAATTGGTGTCTTTTTCATATCTCTTTTGCAGAGTATCATATCCTTCTTGCAAGATACTGTATCCTTCTTGTACTGATTTCAGTTTATTTTCCCATTTATCCTCCAGCTCTCTTTTGAGGTTCTGAATGCAGTCTTCCAGAAAGGCCTTTTGAAACGGGGACCAGTGATGGTCTTTGCTGTTTTTTTCTGGATTTTTGTCTAAAGAAACCTCTGTATCTGAGGTCGTTTCTTTGCCTTGATAAAAGCTGTCTATGGTGAGAGCTCTCTTTTGCTTCTTCATCATTTTTTTTTTTTTTAGACAGAGTGGATATCTCTTTAAGGTAGGGGAAAAAAAAAAAAAAACCTCGGCTGAAGACGCTTTGCCCTGGGGCACTTCGGCGAGTTGACTTAAGGTGCTGGGCCGGTGGGGGCTAGGACTAAGTCCGAATTACTCCTTAAACAAGGCAAGTCTGCCAGAACACCTGTCCCCAATCAGGGCAGAGTGTCCCGAGTGCCTCAGATAAACTCCAGGTGTTTGGAATTTGGAGTTTGGAGTTTGGAATTTCTTCCAAGATGAGCTGAGCTGAGTCCCACCCTGACTTCCGGCCTGCACAGTTGTCGTCTATTTCTCTCTCTGTCCTCGTCCGACTAACCTGATATGAAGTTCTCCAGAGAGCCGTGCCCAAATATTTCTGAGTTCGTTGACTTGAAGATCAGTTCAGAGGCTTATTTTATTGTTGATTTGAGAGAAGATCGGAGGAGAGGCAGAAAGTCACCTTTTCACTCCGCCATCTTGGCTCCGCCCCGAAAAAATACTATTTAGAAAGAAAAATCTAAAAAATCTATTTTTTAGAGGAGCTGGCGGGACCAAAAACTTTCATCTTTTCATCTGAACTGGAAGTCTTTTCTGCACATAACTGAAAGGCTATCATAGCCTTGGAAAGTACTTTGGGATTTCTTTGGGACCCCAAATGGCAGAACTGGATGCTGCAGAGAGATAAAAAATTTGACTCCATAAGAGAAAAACAATTTTCTAACCATCTGAATAATTCAAAAGTGAAATGGGCAACCTAGTAAGGTGGCAAGCTCTTTTTTTTTTTACTAGAGGTCTTCAAGCAGAGGTTGAATGCCATAGAGATTTTGGTTCAGGTATGATTTGAAATAGATGGCCTCAACAACAATACTATATGACGATCAATTCTGATGGACGTGGCTCTCTTCAACAATGAAATGTTTCAAATCACTTCCAATTGTTCACTGAAGAAAGCCATATACACCCAGAGAGAGGGATGTGAAATGTGGACCACAACATAACATTTTCATGCTCTCTATTGATGTTTGCTTGCATTGTTTCCTTTCTCTGATTTTTTTTCTTGTAGATACAATTTTTCTTGCACAACAATGATAAGTGTGGAAATTTGTATACATATGTTCAATTTGTCAAGTATTTTAACATAATTAACATGTAGTGGATATCCTGCCATCTAGGTGAGGGGTAGGGAGTAGGGGGGGAAAAACTTGTAACAGAAAGCTTTGTAAGGGTTAATGTTGAAGAATTACCTATACATACATTTTGCAAACAAAATAAAATTAAAAAGAAAAAGAAATAGATGGCCTCTGAGGTCGCTTCCAACTCTGGAGTTTTTTGTCTCTGTCATTCTGTAATTCTATTATTTTCTACATTTCTGTGCACTGGTATATTGACCTCACAAGGCCCTGGATGGTTCTCTCAGTAATCAGTACAGCAATTTCATAATTGCTGCAGTAATCATTATTAAGTATAATTATTCTGGGTCCAATTCTAACCTCTGATATATTCCCTTTTGATATTGTTTGAGTATAGCACTTCAAGGACATGAATCAGTCTAGTTAACTTGTCCTAAAATTGTGGCTCTATATGACAAACCCATTTTTTTCTATCCTGCTTTCTTCTCTTTACCTGGCATAACAAGTGACCATCACTGTGACAGTTTTGTGGCTCCCATGGAAATACACAGATAGGAGGAAATGAAGAATTTTCAAATTGTGCCACCTTCCATCTGGACTTAGCCCAAAAATTCTGTTTGGAAACTAGTTGGAAAATGGCACAATGGAATAAAATTAAGAAATGAGGAACAATGTAATGAAATAGTTTTAATATAGCTTCTTAGCTGGAGCAAGACAGAATATAGTGGAGATCTTGACAATTTAGGCAATATTCAAAAATCTCCACTCCAGTTTCTTGTGTCTTTCCCCATTCCCCACAAAAGCAGTGGTTCCAATTTAAAAGCATAGTGAAATTTATCTTCCCAGAGCATGAAGTCAAAAGGTAAGGTGAGAGTTTGGGTGTAAACCTGCACTTGTTCTCCTGGACTATGCTTTTTTCCAAGAGAAAGATAGCATTATTCATAGATGCCCCAGCTATGGGACAAAGCTAGATGCCCCAACTGGCCATTTGAGGCTTTTCCTTCAATGTGGCCAGAATAGGAGAGGTTTCTGAGAGGCTAGAGACCTCGGATGCCATGGTTACCATACAACTGTGGACCCCTATTGTTACTGATACTGTTGCCCTTCTGGGGAAAAGTCAAGACAGAACTAATACTGATTCTGGAGAGCTGTGCTGAAACTAGGCAGGGATCCAAAGCTAGAGACAGGTCAAGGAGAGATCAACTGGTAGGAGGAGTCAGACAAAAGGGACAGATTTGTGACCCACCTTCCCAGCTTTGGGGAGATCAAGGAATAGATAAGTGGTAATCTAAGGACTTCTCTCCTACCTCTATTTTTCAAAGTACTTTCCAAGTAGGTCTTAGTAAATATTAAACTCTCAATCCCTTTCTTGATCCATTTCCTCACTTTCTAGACAGACAGAGAGTAGAGGGCAAGAGGATCAGAGGGAAGCCTATTTTTTTTTTGATAAATCACATGACCATTAAAAACTGCACAACTCTAGGTTCAAACTTGGACCTCTTGCATATGATTCTTGTAATTGGTGGAGAGAAGATGGCTCAGTGCTGTGTGCCTATGTAACGGGGAGAATTGGTACAAGTTGGGGAGAGAAGAAAGACTTTCTTCATTTCATCTTTGAGAGCATTCTAGAAAAAACAGAAAAAAAGAACAGACTATAGGAGACAAACATATAGGGAAATCATGTATACAATATATCCCTCTTGTGACCCTATCTGTTGTATTATACCCAATAATAACCAATCTGTCAATATCTATTCAATATCATCAATATCAGTGACTACTCAATACCTAGAGATGAGTACTCATCTTCTAGGCAGAATGGACAAAGTTTCTGCCTTAATATCAGTATTCAAAAGAGTATCAAAGACTATTCTTAATATCAATGATAGCCAATTAACACCAATTAACTTTTACATAAATATTTATGGAGAGGATATTAGTTCTTATGATATTGATATCATATGAAATATGATATGAAATAAAAATTTCCTAAATCAGAAGCCAATTTTCTTCCTCTACCTTTTGCTGCAGACAGTGAACTCATATTTAAAGTTGTTGTTACAAAGCATTCCTCTTCACCAGAGTTATTCCTCAGGGCTGGTTCCTCACCAGGCCTGGCTGCTGTGACCATGGCGAACTTTACTATGGACTCCAGTTATTAGACCTCTGTGGCTTTTTCTGACTTTCTAAGTTCACAAAATTACTCCATCTCTGAGACTCATCCACCTGGGATCAGAGAAGAACAAATATAATAGAAATATAAGGGGAAAGTCAGGTAGCACAGTGGATAGGGCCCTGGAGTTAGGAGGATCTGAGTTCAAATTTAGCCTCAGGTACTTAACCTAGCTGTGTGACCTGGTCTACCTTAAGACTTGCACATCTTTTTTTTCCCACTCAGTAGTTACCAGAGGGAGATAAGTAGAGTTTATATATGGAAGAATCTTTCCATTTTAAAAGGCTATTTCTTGGCATTATAGTATAATACATTAGTAAGACTATGGTTTGAATATCAGCTCTGCCCTTGTGCAGGCTTAGGAAAGTCTTTTTGCTCTTCCAGGTCCCAGTTTCTTCATCTCTATAATAAAACAGTTGGGCTAGATGATTTCAACTAGACTCTTCAAACAATACACTATGATCTTGTTATAGAGAAAGTCTTCACCCAATAGAATAAATCTCCAGTGATAGAATTTCAGATGCTGAAGCAGACTGGTAGAAGCTCTCCTTTTAGGGGAAAAAAGGAGGACCTAAGTTTTTTTCCCCTCAGATCATATCTGGATGGAAAAGATATTAAAATATTAAAATAAAATAAAAAATATTATTTGTAATATTTATAGCTTCCAGAAAGGACAAAAAGAGAATTTTTAAAAAATCCTATGCCATTTGTTTTCAGGTTCTCTGTGATGAAACAAATTAGGGAAGTCCTATTGTCATCAATATGAATATTTCTTGCAGCTGTAAGGTATGATAATTGGGACTGTTTTTGGATGAAAAAATTTGAATTTAGAGACCGAGCATTAGACTAAATCTACAAGCCACGTTATCATTGCACAGATCCTCCCCCTGATGTATTCTGTGTCCTAATTCCAAAGCAGTACAGGACCCTACCAAGTATCCACTTGCCAATAAACCACTCATGTGAATACTTGTCTCTTAACTGCTTTCAGAAGAAAATAAAGAATCTCAGGTCACTAGAATAAAAAAAAATTGGAAACTTCCCAAATTTTACTTAATTGTTCACTCTTTTACTTTCCCAAGTACTACATCTTGAAATTCATAAGAGATGGGCTGGTTTTTTCAATTTTACATCAGCACCAAATGTAGTATGAAGCAATTTTAAATACATCATTTCCTTCACATGTGGGTAGAAACTCAACTTGATCTCAACTCTATTTTTCCATCCTAGCACCTATTACTAGTGGGTCCCCATATCTCTGGAGCTCAGTCTCTCAACTTGTCCCCATATTAGGAGGCTGGTTCACCTAAGGGGTGGCTACTACTACTTTACAAATTCTAGTGAATTCCTGTGAATGGTTATACTTACTAATATAGCTCCTGAATCATCCACCTTGAATGTCAGTGCTTTCCATGGGTAATTACTCTTAATTATCTATTGTTGTTGAGTCATTCTGATTGTATTCAACTCTTTGGGACCCATTTGGGGTTTTCTTGGCAAAGATACTGGAGTGATTTGCCTTTTTTCCAGCTCATTCTACAGAGAAGAAACTGAGGCAGACAGGAATGAAAGACTTTCCCCGTACCACACAGCTAGTAAATGTCTGAGATTGGGTTTGAATTAAGGAAGATGAGTCTTCCTGCTTCCAATTTCAGTGCTTCATCCATTGTACCCCCTAGCTGCCTGTTATTTATTTATATTTAAATGAATATTAAAATTACTAAATATGCATTTTATTAACAAATGAGAGCAATAAAGACACATATATATGTGAGTATAAATACCTGGTGATCTCCTTTCTCTGGGAAACTAGACCTACCAGTGTGAGTAGCCCACAGAAAGTAGGTGTCACACTATGAAATGTGAGGCAGGCAATGTGTGACATCTTGAAAGTTCAGTATTATTCAATGTCACTCAAGATATTAAATATATCTTCTTTTCTTAAGGAAAGGACTGTTTTTGCTTTTTCTTTGTATCTCTAGTGCTTAGGGCAGTGTCTGTCATATAGTAATCACTTAATAATTGTAGATTAATTGATTGATTAAATTCTCTCCTTCATAAGTTAAAGTTGAAGATAGCTAGGTAAAACTCTTTATCTTGCCTTTCTCTTAGGCTAACACTTTCAATAGTCTCTCTTCATAGATAAAAAGTAAAGAACAAAAATAGCTCCATACATTCTCTCTATGACTCCAAAGGAAAAGCATTCAGAGTACAAATATTTCATAGATCTTCAGTGATCACAGATAAATAATACTCCTCCTTAAGTCCTTAGGGGGAGGTGCTTCAAATGGCTTCATATCAAACCATTTCTCAGGTGTTTCTCCCAGCTACTAGAACCAATCATCATCATCCTAAATTCTATCTAATAGCTACATTAATAATGGCTCAACTCTTATTTGGTTCCTAAAGAGAGAGTAATTTTAGAGACAAAGTGAATAGACTTTATAGTCACTCAATAGTGAGTTAATCAAAGAGAGGATTTTACTAACATAAGCAATGCTTATCACAAAATCTACCATGCTTTCTAAACTTGTTTAGTTTTTATCCATTTTCCCCATAAAGTTTCCATAAAGGATGTACTGGAGGCCACCTTTTGGTTCTTTTATGGCAACAGAGGTACTAACTTATCAGTTGGACTGTCCATCTGCCAGAATCTTCTTTCTTGATATCTTGACAACCAATCCCTGACTGCTGTGAGAATTATAACTTCCAGTGTATAATCCACATTGTGAATTACAGAACATTAGAATTGTAGAATCTCAGAGTTAGAAAAGACCTCAGAGAAAATTCTAGTCATATGATCATAACTTTAGAGATAGACAGATTAAACAGAAAGTGGCAGAACCAGAATTTTAAACCAACTTTAAATCTAACACACTTTTAACTGCATCACATACTGGATACCTATAGTATGTTTCCTACAATATATTCCACAAAACTCCAGCCTTTGCTTCTAGTGAAGAAAAACTCACTCTATGGCATTATGATATAACCCGTTCCACTTTGGGATATTTCTAATTGTTAGAAAGTTTTTTTTTTCTTTTCACAAGACTAAATTTGCCTCTTTGAAGCTTCCACCTATGGTTTTAGTTCTATCCTCTAAGATCAAGTATACTAAATTTATTCCCTCTTAGATAGTTAACCCATCCTTGTTAAGGCTTTTCTTCTTGTAAACATTCCCACTTCAGTCAATTGATCCTCCCATGGAACAATTTTGAGGTCCTTCATTATTTTAATCACCTTCTTCCAGACAAACTCCAATGTCCTCATTGAACTATGGAATCTAGAACTGAGCAAAATATTTCTGATCAAAGAGCAGATTAAGATGGAATTATCATCACTTAAGTACTCTGACTCCTTTAATGCGAACTAAAGTACTATGGGATTTTGGCAGCAATATCACACTGTTGACTCATATTAAACTGACATGCTAAATCTATCAGATTTTTTTGAGACGAACTGCTTCATAGTCAGACCTCCTGATCTTGTACTTATGAAACTTTAAAAAAAAACTTAAATATGTCTTTACATTAACATTAATTAGTTATACTTATTACATTTGTTTTTAATCAGATTTGATCCAATGTTGTGTATCCTGTAGAGATCTTTTCAGATCTTCATTCTGTTATCTTACATTAGCTATTGTCCTTAGCTTTATGTAATTACAAATATAGTAAGCAGGTCCACAATGCATTCATTTAAGTCACTGATGAAAATGCTAAACAACAGAGGACTGAGAACAAATCCTTCTAGCATTCCATCAGAGACCTTCCAAGATGGCATTGATCCATTTTAGACTACTTTTTAAGTCAGGTCAGTCTCCCATTTATATATCCCTGTAATGTTGATAATCAGGAAAGCTCTCAGACCTGCTAGACTGGGACATATCCCTTGGAGCCAAGCATAAAATTGTAGAATTTTGCTGAGAATTAACTTAGCAGCCTATAATTTATAGATTCTACTATTTTCCCTTTTCTGAAAATTGAGACATTTGTTCTTCCCTAGTTTTATGGAACCTCTCCCTTCTCTCCAGTTTCCAAAGATGATTTGAAGTGTCTCAGAAATCACATTCACAAGCACTTTTGTACCCTGGACCCTAAATGTGTACTGGGCCTAGTGAACTGAATTCACCAAAGACAGATAGGTGAATTATTATTATCTCCCTGCCTTTATTGGTGTTTTAGTTCCCTGATAGACATCTCTGTCCTATTCTTCCCAGTTTTCTTGATAGAGAAAACAAAAGAAAATAACAGTAATTCTTCCTTCTTTCCAACATTTTTATCATCATCTTCTCATAACAGATAGTATTTCTATTCCTTCTTTGATTTTTTCCAATATAGATTTTTTAAATCCTTTTATTGTCTTTAGCTTTCCTAAGTAGCCTCCAGTCATTCCAAACTTTATTAATCCTGGCACTTCTGACAAGACCATAATAATAATATCTAGTATTATTATGGTTTGAAGTTTGCAAAGCACTTACAAATAGCATCTGATTTTTATCTTCACAACAACCTTAGGGGATAGCTGCTATTATTATTCTCATTTTATAGTTGAGGAAATTCAGGTATACAGAGGTTATCTGGCTTGCTCAGGATCACACAGTTCTATCTGAATCAGAATTTGAATTCCATTCTTTCTGACTCCAGGTCCAGTTTTCTAGGCACTCTGCTACTAGACCATGCCATATGTTTGTACATGTCTCAGATCCTTTCTACATGTCTTTTAAAAAATATAAATTCAACAATAGGCTCTTGAAAAATCTCTCTGCATTTACTTTACAGTATCTCTTTAGATACTGCCCTCTCTTCTTATTGGAATTTTTTGCATTTGTCTTTCAGATGTTATTCTCCAGAGCTTCCCATTCTTCCTAGAGTGATTTCCTCTGAAGAATTTTAGTTTATGATCTTTCCTTCCTCTGAATCCAAGGAAAACTTTGCCAGATGTATGGTGCATCACAATCTATGTCCAACGCACAGTTTTTCTTTTTTTTTTTTCATCACCATTTCTAATATGGAAAGATAATTTCCCTATGGAGTTCCCATCTTTTCAATTTTGGCAAACTTATCTATTGGGGAATTTTTTTAGGAAAGCAGATTTTGGAAGGTTCAGAAGAAGAAGAGGTTGGTTCTCATAAATCAAAATTCTACAGATGAAGTAAGACCAGGAAGAATGAGAAAGTCTCCCAAGAAAGAATTCTGGAAGACACAAACATAAACTTTTCTACTAAGGAGGAAAAGGTGTGTGTATGGGGGTACAAGAGGTGTATAAAGAGACTGAAGTAGTCTGAAATCAAAAATAACCTCCTCCCATTCTTCATCTTTTGAGGTATAAAGGAAGAAAGGGAAAAAGGAGTATGAGTAGATTTAAAGGGAACTCCACAATTTCTTTTTATTTATTTATTCATCTATTATTTTTGGTGATGCAATTTGGAGAGCAATCTGGAACTATGCTTTAAGTCTATAAAACTGTGCATATCCTTTGACCCAGCAGTGCCATTATTGGATCTGTATCCCAAGGAAATCATAAAGGAGGGAAAAGGACCCACATGTGCAAAAATGTTAGTAGCAGCTCTTTTTGTGGTAGCAAAGAATTGGAAAAGGAGTGGATGCCCATCAACTGAGGAGTGGCTGAACAAGTTGTAGTACATGAAGATAATGATACATTTAAAAAAATGATGAAAAAGCTGATTATAGAAAGACCTGGAAAGATTTACATAAACCAAGGCTGAGAGAAACACGCAGAACTAAGAATACATTTTATGTGGGTTCTTCTTAGTAGTTCAGTGATCCAAAGCACTTCCAATAGACTTGAGACAGAAAATGCCAGAACTAAGAAGACTAACTGTAAATCAACACATGCTATGTTCACTTTTTTTCCTGTTTTTTAATCTCTCCCATGGTTTTTCCCTTTTTATCTCTAAACATAATTCATAAAATAAAGTGTATTAAAAAATAAACTAAAAAAAGTGAAAAAAGTGTCTTGACCAGTGTCATCACAATTTCAAAAATAATTGATTGTACTTCTATCTTGAGTATTTAAGAAGTAAGGATTCTATTTCCCATGGTTATTTTTTTCTTGCTAGAGAAACAACATACTAATGAGATGAAGGTCACTAGACTTGGAGGGAGATAATAATAAAGCAAACTACCCACCCCTCAGCAGAGATGTAATGATGTTCTCAAAGTACAGAATGTATGTGTGTATGTGTGGTGTGTGTGTATATATGTATATATATAGACATTCACATATACATTACACAACACACACACACACACACACAAACACAAATCCCCTGCTACAAACATAGAATATTGAAACAAATTCCTACATAGGCTATGTCCTATCTATGCAGGAATTTGTTCAATTTTCTAAGTATATTTGTAGAAGGGATTTTGTTTTTGTTTTTCTGTTTAATGGAGATTGTGAGATAAATGTGAGTGTGTGGGGAATAGTTTCTGTTCATAAAAGAAAAAAAGAAAAGTTGAGTTGAAACCATACTTCCACTACTTTTTAGCCACTTGTGACCTTAAATAAATTAACTTCTCTAAGACTCCATGAAATGGTGATGCTAATTTCTACCTTACCTTCTTCACATTGAATACTGGCTGTCCCAAATGCCTTTATGCAGCCATAAACTTTAATGGCTTAAATCTGCATATAACAACCCTATCACAGAAGGTCCCAAATGTTGTAATGCTGTTTAGGACTATTTATTAAAGCTTTAGTGTGAGCTATTATTAGGAGGGTGAAATTCTCCATATGTCCAGGAGATGGCGTCCTCAGTCAAACTACAGTATCCGCTCTGAAAAATCTATTCCAAAAGAAATCCTATTATAGAATGTTAGAGTTGGAAGGCAGTCTAAAGGTCATTTTCCATCAATTCAATAAACATTTATTAAGCAGTAATTATGCACTTTACAGATGAGAAAATTAAGGTTCATGAAGTCTTTAGGAATGCTTTTCTCCATTCATATCTAAATCGAACAAAAGGGAAAAAAAGTTGTAAGTAGCAAGAAGTAAGGACAAATAGGGATTTTTTTGAGGGATTCTGAATAAAACTCTGGGGTCACAAATCTTGAAGACTGACAGGTTTCTAATAAATAGAAGGCACAGCTTCATTTACTGAAGTCCACCATGTGTTAATAGGACATGAGGTGAGATGGGATGATAGAAAAAAAAAACAGATAACAAGAAGAATTTGAGTAGGGGAAGATCAATCAGGGAAGCTTTTCTTGGAAAAGTGAGGTTTGAATTTGATTTGGGAAAAAGAACCTTTGTGAAGACATGAAAGTAAGAGATGGAATGTGCAGTGTGAGGACCAGCAATAAGGCCGGTGCATAGAATACACAAAGGGATATTAATGTGTAATAAATCTGGAAAAAGTAGATTGGAGCCTACCTTTACATATCAAAGGCTATAAATGCCCAAGATAGCAATTTGTGTTTGATCTTAGGTGCAACAGGGAACCACTGGAACTTAAAGAGCAGAAGAATGATGTAGTCAGAATTGTGTTTAAGGAATCTAATTTTAGCAGCTAAGTGGAAAATATATAAGAAAAGGAGAGACTGGGACAGAGAGAATGTTTAAAAGCTTATTGCAGTAGTCTAATGCTGGTGGTGTTAAACTTGCTGTCCACAAACTAGAGGAAGCTGAACCAGGTTAAACTGTAATTGGGAAATGTTTTTTTTTTTTTTTATTAAAGCTTTTTATTTGTATAACATATGTATGGGTAGTTCCCCAGCATTGATCTTTACAAAGCTTTCCATTACAAATTTTACCCCCAGTCCCCTCCCCTCCCCTAGATGGCAGGAAGTCCACTACATGTTAATAATGTTGAAATGCTTGAGAAGTTATGCAAGAAAAATCCTATCTACAAGAAAAAAAAAAGAATCAGAGAAAGGCAAAACAATGCAAGCAAATGTCAATAGAGATCATGAAAATGTTACGTAATTGGGAAATGTTTAACAAAATAAGTCAAAATACATTACAATGAAGATAATGCTAATTATTGGTTTACTAAGTCAATATGTGGCTTTCAGGGATCTGTTTCTATCTGAATTTGACATCACTGGTCTAGGCAAAAGTTACTGAGGCCACAAACTTGGATGGTGACTAGATGAATGAAGAAGAGTATACAAGAGATGCTGTAGTGTTAAAGTGGACAAGATTTGGCAACTGACTAGAGGAGATAAAGTAAGGAGTCAAGGATGTCTTTAAGGTTATGAAACTGGATAACTACAATAATAATGGAATTGATAATGAATTATACTTTGAACATGTTGAACTTGAGATATCTACATGGAATCCAGTTAGAAACATCCAATAGCAGTTGGTATTTTGAGGTAGAAGCTCAATAAAGATAGATCTTGAAGTCATTTGCACAGGGATGACAATTAAACCCAACTGAGCTGAGAAAGAATGTTGAGAGAGAAATTTAATAACTTTTTGGGCATAATTCTAGATTGCTTTCCAAAATGGTTAGATTAGTTCATAATTCCACTAATGATGAATTAGTGTCCCAACATTTCCACATCTCCTAACAATTAGATCTGTTCTAGGGTAGAACTGCCTTGAGGGATAGTGAATTCCACAACACTGGGGAAAGAAAAAACATTTTTTTCAGAGATGTGTAAAAAGGATTCCTATCCTATAGTTAAGTTCCTCTTAGATTTAAAATTCTGTTAATTGGCTTAAGAGAGGAGAAAGGATATTCTGGCTACTAAACCAATGATTTTACTAACAGGTCCTCTTCCAAGCTCCCTATCCAAGTTGGAGGACTCTTGCCCTGGTCTTCCCCAAAGTTGACTACAAAATGTTGATTCATGTGTTAAGGATCTTCTATGAGTTCTCCTGGAGTAAAACCCCTTCCAGAGTGTTTCCAGAGATCATGCCCTATCCATTACCTTTATTTAAATCTCTTCTTCAAAAGTATATAATATCAGTCATTCACATATTGGTTTGAATATTCTCCTTCCCAGAAGTACTTGCATTGGTGATCTCTAATTAGAGAATGAAAAACTATGCCCCATTGGAGAAATGGGGAGATAAATATTTTGTGGGAAAAGGGATCAAGAACCTGCTTCTTTTTTTTGTTTTGTTTTGTTTTGTTTTGGGTTTTTGGGTTGCTGAACAGTAACTGTTACAGAGTATAATAACAGGAAATGAGGCTGGTGAAATAAGGATGGTGACAAATTTCAAAGGCTGAGAAAAGAGTTTAAGACAATAGGCAGACACCAGTTCTTGGGCAAGGAAGTAACCTAATGATAATGATGTTGAGGAAAAATATTTTAATAATGAAAATACATTCATACATTCATATGAAACCAGGAAGAAACTAATGACAGGGAGACCAGCAAGGAGGTTTGTCTTATTATGCTTGGTGCTTTGAAATATGCCCCTGGCTATGGGTCAGTCTTGTACAGTCAGTTTATTAGAGCGAAAGAGGCATAGCAGGGGAGAGTCATTGAGACCATCTCAAAACTGGTCTTTCATTATAGATTCTGGTGATTTTGAAAATGTTTTTGGTGTATCCCAGAGTTATGGCACTAAGCTACATTCTTTCTCCAGAGGATGAAACTGGACCCAGGATCTAATAAAGCATTTCTCCCTTATGTTTAAATATCTAAGAGGGAGGGAAAGGAACTTGGGTCTTCCTATCTGGCCTTTCATTGACAGATTCTACTTCTGCTCAGTATAGAAGTTTTGTTTTGCTCCGTTTCAGACTTATATGGGTTGCCCTGCCTTTAAAAAAAAAGAAAAGAAAAAAAATGTGTTGTAGCCTCCTCAATCCTCCCTTCCCAGTAGTTCACCATATTAGTTTTTTTCTTTTTTAATGTTGTGACTATATTGCTATGTTTTTCTTTTTAAAATATATTTATTTATTTATTTATTTTATTAAAGCTTTTTATTTGAAAAACATATGTAGGGGTAATTTTTCAACATTGATCCTTACAAAGCTTTCCATTACAAATTTTCCCCCCTAGTTCCCACCCCTCCCCTAGATGGCAGGAAGTCCACTACATGTTAATTATGTTAAAATACTTGACAAATCGCATATGTATATACATATTTTTACAGTTATCTTGCTGTGCAAGAAAAGTAGGATCTACAGGAAAAAAGATCTGAGAAGGGAAACATAATGCAAGCAAACATCAATAGAAAGCATGAAAATGTTATGTTGTGATCCATATTTCATATCCCTTTCTCTGGGTGTATATGGCTTTTTTCACTGAACAATTGGAACTGGTTTGAAACATTACATTGTTGAAGAGAGCCATGTCCATCAGAGTTGATCATCATATAGTATTGTTGGTGCCATGTATAATGATCTCCTGGTTCTGCTCGTTTCACTCAGAATCAGTTCATGCAAGTCTCTCCAGGCCTCTCTGAAATCATTTTGCTGGTTGTTTCTTATAGAACAATAATATTCCATGACATTCATATACCATAATTTATTCAGCCATTCTCTAATTAATGGGCATCCATTCAGTTTCCAGGTTCTCGTCACTACAAAAAGGGCTGCCACAAATATTCTTGCACATGTGGGGCCCTTTCCTTCCTTTAAGATCTCTTTGGGATATAAGCCCAGTAGAAACACTGCTGGGTCAAATGGTATGCACAGTTTCATCACTTTTTGAGCATAGTTCCAAATTGCTCTCCAGAATGGCTGGATCTGTTCACAGTTCCACCAACAATGTATCAGTGTCCCAGTTTTCCCACATCCCCTCCAACATTCATCATTATCTTTTCCTGTCATTTTAGCCAATCTGACAGGTGTGTAGTGGTACCTCAGAGTTGTCTTAATTTGCATTTCTCTGATCAATAGTGATTTGGAGCACCTTTTCATCACCATATTAGTTTTAAACTTAGTGTGGATACCTGATCAGTCTCACCCACTTCAGACCAGAATTCCTGTGTTCAAATGATCCACCAGCCCTGTCAGCATCTTGGGTAGCAGGCATGCTACCATGCCTGACGATGTTTAGATAATATTTTAAATTACACCCAGGCTTTCCCCAGGACAGGTTATAGGCAACATTGTGAAGTAGACAAGAGTTTCACTTTCTAGATTCCAGGCTGCCTTTTTTGTGACCCTTTTCTTTTCTCTAAAGCACCCTACTTTCTTGCATGCTCATGGACCTTTGTTTCTCTCAACCCTCTTTCCTCCATGTTTTTGGCAAATGATTTCATATTAGTATTGTATTCATATTAATATGAATGAGTTCAAGACAATTCAGGTACTTCTTACAGGGGACTGGCATTTTTTAAGTTTAATCCTAGATTTAGGAATAGACTTTCATCTGATGAACTTATTATTAATATTGGAGAAAAACAGAAAGAGTTGATGTTGGCTGGAAGGCCTTTCAAAAAATTCTAAAACATACAAAGAAACTAGCCGTTTCCTTCATAAGACCTGGTCCTTCTAAAGGAAATATTCAAAGACACAGGCTTCTATACCAACTCCTAAAAACTACCAGCTCTCTCAGTCTTCCAAGGGAGACAGCAGATGGAAAGCCACTGTGATTCATGATGACCAGGAAGCTGAAACTACTCAGAATTTCCAAACTAACCAGTGTCCTCAAGGAGCAAAAATTAATTCCTCCTGACTTAATGGGCTGCTTTTCCGAAACTTTCAGTATAATAAATCAAAGACACTAGTTTTCAGTTTTAAGTACAGTACCATCTGTTCTAACCTCAACTATTTTATTTCCATGCTCACATTTATTTCCTCAGTGGTGATAGTCAAGAACTGTAAAAGGCATTTTACATGGCCACAAACTAAACGTCATTTTGGTGCCCAGCTCCACCCTGAATTAAGTATACAGTTTCTACCTCCCCCCATTATTGAGTTATAAATTATTGATAAATTAAGTTTGCAACTTACAACACTTAAAAATAAAATTAGTGGAATAGGGAAAAACGGAAAGCTTCTATTAAAAATTTGCAATGTAATATAACAGGTTAAATATTCATCTTTGAAATTTTCAGTTAAAAAGCCTATCAATATAGAGTATAAAAAACATATTAACAGATGAAATAATATTCTCCTTTGGAGTGATTTCTGGAACATGGAGAATTAAGCCTCTGACATGTTCTGTTGTCTGGAAGGCTTATGTGCCTTAGCCTAAAAGGATCCCTCCAATAAGCAGTTTCTTGTTCTGCAATCATTCCTTAGGGTTCTATAACCCCAGAAAAGTTTTGGTTTCAGGAAATATACAATAAAGAAATCCATTCTTTGTTGGTTGAGTTTACTGGGTACTACAAGGAAGACATGGAAGATGGAATTCTAGCATGTCTATTATTAAATTACTTCAGCCTGTAGCAACCAGTATCCCCCAACTTCTTATAGCAGCTTACAGAGGAAACAGGAAGATCTGGGAAGAGAATATCAAGGATGCAACTGTTGTTGATTTTGTGACACAGAGTTATCATTGTCAGATACTTTGGTATTCCTTATGGATAAGACTTTATATAGTTTGTAGCAAAGCTCAGCACAGAAGACTTTCCCATGAACACTCACATAGAAGGGGAACACAAATACAGGAAAGAAACTCAGAGCTATATTACCCTCTCATGAAAAAATGTGTTTGTCACTCTTACTCTCCTTCCTTTGAAGGTCATCC
Organism: Myrmecobius fasciatus; assembly: GCA_023553655.1. Taxonomy (NCBI): domain Eukaryota; kingdom Metazoa; phylum Chordata; class Mammalia; order Dasyuromorphia; family Myrmecobiidae; genus Myrmecobius; species Myrmecobius fasciatus. The sequence continues at coordinate 194,092 of JAJPUD010002446.1, forward strand.
CTTCTGCAACTACAGTATATTGAATCAGATTACAACCAATAGTAGTCCAGAGGCTCTGACTCAATACTTTCTCTAGTGTCTACAGACAGTTTCATCAAGGAAGGGAAAAGCCTGACACTTCTTCAATGGGACTATTGGCAGGACTGTCTCCTTCTTACTCTCAACATCTCCTCCTTCCCTTGATTGTGGTAATTCTTTGAAATGCTTGAAGGAAAAGTGCCAAATAAAAACAGTCTATGGTCATCTAGGTTTTTGTCTTCCTCTTGAGCTCTGATACCTGCCAACTGAGGGGCTAGTAATATTAAATTGGACATTAAAACAAATAGACAGGCTCTCTGATAAACTAACCCCATTTCATACCACCCCCTTCAAACCATTCAGTCCTCTTATAAGCCCTATTCATCATATTTTTCTTCCCTTGTTTTCTCATATTTTTCCTTCTTAAGTTTTCTTAAAGTACAAGCTTGATCACATTCATCTCTTAACTCAATAAACTTCAGTGGTTCCGTTACCTTCAGGATCAAATAAAAATGCTTTGTTTGACATTTAAAGCCCTTCATAACCTAACCCCCCTCCTACCTTTCCAAGTTTCTTACATTTTACTTCCTGACATGTTCTCTCCAACCCAGTGATAATGGCCTCCTGGAAAGACACTTCATCTCTTGACTCTTGGGTATTTTCTCTGACTGTCCCCATGTCTAGAATGCTCTACCTCCTCTGCTCTGACTGTAAACCTTCCTTTAAGATTCAACAAAAACCCCATCTTTTACTGGAAACTTTTCCCAACTCCTCTTAATTCTAATGACTTGCCTCTGTTAAGTATTTCCTATTTATTCTATAACACAGATTGTAACCTTCTTAAAGGTGGGAACTATCTTTTGACTCCTTTTCTATCCCCAGTGTTTAGCAAAGGGCCTGGAACGAAGTAGACCCTTAAATGTTGATTAATTTGATATAACCACCTGGTGGGAAGTGGGACAGTGACTTACGAAATGTTGGGCAGAATGAAAGCTGAAGCCCAGATCCCCATATTTCACCACCACCCCCATCCTGTAATATTACCTGCCAGCATAAGCAACAATAACAAAAAACTAAACTAAACTAAATCTAATAAATCTCAAGCCGTACAAAAACATGATTGGATTCATCAACCTTTAAATCTACTGTTGGATCTTTTACTTGAAGCTAGAACAAATGAATCAATGTGCTGAAAGATGTTTAGTCCTTAGACTAATCACAAATTCACAGCGTTAGAAAGGACTTCAAGAAGCTATCTTGTTCAACAAAGAATACTAATCAAAAGTTCTATATCATAACTTACAAATATCAGGCAACTATTCCAACATATCCCATTACATTTTGGGATGCTTCTGTTGGGAAGCTGCTCCTAACATTGTGTCAAAACTGCCTTTCCTGCACTTTTAACCCCTTATTTCTGGCACCAAGTAGAATAAGTCTCTTTCACATTATATAAAGTAACAATAAGGTTACCTGATAATCAACTGTGATGGTCTTGGCTCTTCTCAACAATGTGGTGATTCAAGGTAATTCCAATAGACAAGATGGAAAAGGCCATCTGCATTTAGAGAGAGAACTATGAAGACTGAGTATGGATTGAAGCATAATATTTTTGCCTTTCTTGTTTGTTATTTGTTTCTTTGTAATGGTTTTTCTCTTTTGGTCTGATTTTTCTTGTATAACATGAGGAAGATGGAAATATGTTTTAAAAGATTGCACATATTTAACCTGTATCAGATTGCTTGCTGTCTTGGGGAAGGGGGAGGGAAGGGAGGGAAAGAGAAAATTTTGGAACACAAAGTCTTACAGAAATGAATGTTGAAAATTTATCTTTGCATGTGTTAAAATACTATTGATTTTTTTAAAATAACAAATCTTTCCTAAAGACCTAAAAACAGGTATGTCCTCCAGAAATCTTTTCTTCTCCTGCCTAGCCATGCCCAGTTCTTTAAACTGTTTCTCATATGTTATAATCTGAAGTCCCTTCATTATCTGATTATTTCCTTTGGACACCAAGTTATTATGTCATTCCTAAAGTGGAACCCAGAAAAGACACTAACAATTATAAGCATGATATTTTTCTGCCCATTCATCTTAATTAGCTCCTAATTGCTTTAGAATGTTTTAAGCTATTCATCAATTGACATTGGTTTACTTTTCTAGATTTATTTCACTTTACCCTCCTTTACCTATCATATCTTAGAATCCTTTGTTGTTGTTTTTTTTTCACAATTCACATCATGGCACACAGAGCCACCTTTCATATGAAGCATTTCCTGATCCACAAGCTGATAGTATCCCACTCTAAATAGTCATATTTTATGTATACACACATACAGACATAGATTGATGGATCAAGAGACAGAATCTGCTAGTAGGTGTACATGGTGGTTTTTTTTTTTTTTCAATTAGTTGGTTGGTTGTTTTCTTTCATTCTTGAAGAGGACCAAAGTGATATCATTATGTTGGAGTCGAGGTGTTGTATTACAAGTGAGGGACAAATAGTCCAAATGAATATTTGGAGTGGAGATGTCTCTAAACTTGTACATCTCACATTTCTTTGGAGCTACTAAAATGATTGGTTCCATAGGAAGAGCCCTAGTGCGGCAAATTGAGTCTTCTGATGACTCCAGCACCTCCATTATTTGTTTATCCTGATAGAATGTGATAGAATGTAAGTTCTTTGATGGCAGGATCTATTTTATTTCTTAAGTGGGATTTGTATCTGAAGCCCTTCCATTTCTATTTCTTCTGCGGAGGGAGCACGAGAGATAGTCACAAACAACACAAAATGAATCTGTGATCTTATTCACTTGAATGTTCTCAAGACACTCAGACTTTCATCCTCTTGGGACTCTTGTCAATCTCCTATAAATTGAACATAAGGGTCTATTGGAGAACTTCCTCCACTTTCCTGGAGGGATTCCTCATAGTTTTTTTTTTTTTAATAACTTCTAAAAATCCAGATTTTAGATTTTTTGGGGGAAGGGGAAATTTAGAAATTTTTAGAATTTCCTGAAGAGAAAACTGGAACCTCAGACGAAGTGATTTGCCTGTAGTAACTTAAATAGTTGCAAAGCTGGAATCGGAACCCAGTTATCCCGATTTCCAACTCAGGGGTCTTTTTTTGCAATGCCATATGCATTGTTTTCCTAAAGCAAAGAAAAAATTGGAGGTGGGGGGGTTGGAGCAGGGGGGAGACTGGAATGGCAGGCTCGGAGTCTTCTAGGGCTGTATGGAAAGAAATGGTTAAGGATCTAGATGATTTAATCCAGTTTTAAGAAAAGGGTTTTACAGTGAGCAATTACAGAGCGGTTAAGGAATTAATCACTAATGGGTCATTAACTCTTACTACCATTGTACAGTTAACAAGCTGAGGCCGGATTATTAGAGCCGGCACCCAATTAAGGAGAAGACATTCGCAACAAAGCGAACCATTGGCCTCTTGAAATGTTCGGGCGAGCCAGCCTGGAGGAGGGCAGTGTCCCTGGTTCCCACGTAGAGTTATTAACTGCTCCATGCTCTCAACTGCCGACTCCCGATTCAACACCCCCCCTCCCCTCTGACGAGGGAAGGGTGAGGGAGGGGGAGACGGAGATTTACTTAATATCATTATCTTCGACACAAGGTGGGGAAAGACTTTATCTCTCCCCCTTCGCTTCTCCTGGGACTTGGCTCCTCATAATGTAATAAGATTTCTGTTGAGAAAGGAGTGTGTGGAAACAAGGCCATTGGGCTGGGGTCATAGACTTGGGGCTGAGGCTCGAACTGAAGTTACAAACAGCTGGTGAGCAGGGTTTCCTCGTTTTCTTGGTCCTCCTCTCCCCAAGTGATATGATTATGTTTACTCTGCAGTAAGTCGAGTAGGAGAAAAAGGGGGTGGGAGTCATTGAGGAGAGTGGAAGAGAGAGAATGTAGCTCTCCTGGTTCAGTCTCAGCCCTCAACAGCCTTCATTTCTGCCAGGCATTGGTGCCCCAGCTGCTTTTCAATTAACAGAAGAACTTCGGTCCGAGTATTTGGGAATAGGTGGGTGGAATCTGGATGAAAACTTCCCCATACCCCCCATCTCTTTTCTCCATGGATAAATAGATTTGGAGGGTTGTGTATAAATTGGAGTATTGCGAGCTTCCCCTTCTTGGAAGTTTTTCCTCCTTGCTACCCTCATTACTCCCAAGTGCCTAATCAATAAACTGGAGGAAAAAAAAAATGATATATTACGTCGGAACCTCCAGACTGAATCACTAAAATCTTTTTCCAAACATCCTATGCCTCTCTCCTTTCCCCCCTAGGGGCCTACCTAATTAAAACAAAACCAAACCCTAGATCTTCCTTCTCAGGCCTGAATGCAGGTGGAAGATTCTGGAGAAGGATCCAGGAGACAAGACAGAATAGTTCTCTTCGAATCTCGATTAGAAAATTTGTTCGGGCAGTCAGTTAGCCGGCAAACCAAACCAGAAAGGGTCAGCCTGCTTAGCGGGGGAGGAGACCTGCCTCCAACCGGCCCTTAGCTGACGCAAGGCGGACTCAGAAGCAGCTGTTTATTAGGAAGAGTTTGTTGTCGCTGCTGGTGGGACTCTCTTTGTCCCGCTTCACTGAGCTCTCTGGGCTTCTCGAAACTCAAGACTCCAGCCTCCTAGACAGGATAGAGACTGGAACACTAGGTTTTCCCAAGCCTAAAAGTGGGTTTGGCCCAGAAGCTAGGGGATTGGAAGCAGGTGACTCCTGAGATGCCCTCGGGTCAATTATTGTCTCCCCAGCTATTGGGGGTGGGGGAAGGACTCCAAAAGGGAGAGTCATTGGTCTAGACAGTATTCAAGCAGTCTTTAGAAAGAGGGGATCGCAGCACCAGCGGAGAAGCAAAATTAGTTCCTCGTAAATTGTATGACCGCAAAAAATCTAAGGGGGAGGTGTAGAGGAGGCTAACTATTGAAATTCAGAAGAAGAAAGTCAGTCTCCTCCCCCAACAAAGAGCTAGGAGAGTGAGGAGAACACCATCTTTTAGGATTCACCTACATAAAAGGCACACAACGGTCTGGTTCTACCTGCACTGGTGTAGGGGGAAAGAACCCTTTCTCCATTTAATTTTTAGCCAAACTATGCTAACCTTTTCCCTCTACACTCGTCTTACTCTTTTAATTACGCTTTGTGCTTCCTTTTCTCCAATCCCCCCCACCCCCCCTTCCCCCTCTGCCTTTCCTCACAAGAAAAATTCTTACTCTCTCTTGCCAGCCTCTTCCGGGAAGCCTTTTCAAACAACCTTACTGTAGAAGTGGTCTCTCCGCAATTTGGAACTATGCCCAAAGGGCTTTCAAACTGTGCATACCCTTTGATCCAGGAGTCTCTACTGGGCTTGTATCCCAAAAAGATCATGAAAAAGGGAAATGTGCAAAAATATTTTTTAAGAGGACTAGAATTTTTTTTATTAAAGCTTTTTATTTGCAAAACATATGCATGGGTAATTTTTCAACATTGCCCCTTGCAAAGCCTTCTGTTCCAAATTTTTTTCTCCTTCCCCCCACCCCCTCCCCTAGATGGCAAGTAGTCCAATACATGTTAACTATGTTAAAATATCTGACAAATCCAATATATGTATACATATTTATACAGTTATCTTGCTATACAAGAAAAATCGGATCTACAAGGGAAAAAAACCTAAGAAGGAAAACAAAATGCAAGCAAACATCAACAGAAATCGTGAAAATGCTATGTTGAAGTCCCACAGGCCTCTCTCTGGGTGTAGATGGCTTTCTTCATCACTGTGCAATTGGAACTGGTTTGAAACATCTCATTGTTGAAGAGAATCATGTCCATCAGAATTGATCATCATATAGTCTTGTCGTTGCCCTGGATAATGATCTCCTGATTCTGTTCATTTCACTTAACATAATTCAGTGCAAAAATATTTGTAGCAGCCTTTTTTGTAGTGTCAAGGAGCTGGAAACTGAATGGATGTCCATAAGTTGGAGAATGGCTGAATAAGTTATGGTATATGAATGTAATGAAATATTATTGTTCTATAAGAAACGATCAGTAGAATGATTTCAGAAAGGCCTGGAAGGATTTACATGAATTAATGCTAAGTGAAGTGAGTAGAACCAAGTTCTTTGTACTTTTGTACTTTATACATTGTACACATCAACAGCAAAATTATGTGATGATCAACTATGATGGACTTGGCTCTTTTCAACAATGAGGTAATTCAATCTATTTCCAATAGATTTTTTTCCCTGAGGCAATTCGGGTTAAGTGACTTGCCCAGGGTCACTCAGCTAGGAAGTGTCTGAGACCAGATTTGAACTCAAGTCCTCCTGACTTCAGGGCTGCTGCTCAATCCACTGTGCCACCTAGCTGCCCCCAATAGATTTCTAACAGAGAGAGAGCCATCTGCACCCAGAGAGAGCACTGGGGGGACTGATGTGGATCAAAACATAGGTTTTTCACCTTTTTGTTGCTGTTTGCTTGCTTTTTGATTTGTCATTTTTTTTCCTTTTCAGTTTGATTTTTCTTGTGCAGCTTTTAATAAATGTGGAAATATGTTACAGAAGAATGTATATGTTTAACACATTGGATCACTTACTGTCTAGAGGCGGAGGGAGAGAGTAAGGTAGTGAGAGAAATTTGGAACACAAGGTTTTGCAAGGATGAATGTTGAAAACTATCTTTGCATGTATTTTGAAGATTAAAAGCTATTTTTTTAAAGTGGTCTCTCCCTTCTCTGGACATTGATAGTCACAACATCACTCATTTGACACTATTTACTGTCTTTTATTTAAAACCACCTCTTTCTGTCTTCTTTCTCCAGCCAGACTATCAACTCTTTGAGGGATGCCCTCATTCTTATCTCTACATATGTGTATTACCTAATTTATAATTAATTTATAAAAAGAAAATGGTAGAGTCAAATCCTTCAAGAACAAGTTTATTGATGACTGTGCTGAACAAATAGATTCTATAATGTAAGAATAGGGATACTTAATCTTCTTAGGATGGCATGGTAAAGTTTAGAATTGGAACAGGATGTGTGTGTGTGTGTGCCTGTGCGTGTGTGTGTGTGTGTGTGTGTGTGTGTGTGTGTATTTCTCAAAAAGCAGAGATTGGTCCTTCTCCAGTGTTTTCAAATTTGAGTTTACAATATCATAGATTTGAGAACTAGAAGTGTCCTTATGCTGTTTCCTTATTTTATAGGTGACTTCTCCAAGGTCACACAAATAATAATTGTCAGAGATGTTATTTGAGTTCATTGATTTTATCATCTGACTTCATCTAATGATTTCACAGCCTGTCCTCTTTCCATTAGCACACTTTATTATCACAAAATAAGTGATACTTCTGAGGAAAGGGGCTAGCTTAATGTGGGGTGAGGGTAAAGGAGGAGTCAGAATAAGTTTGATTTCAAAGATATTGTTTGAGCTTGGCTTTGAATTCTAGAAAGTATAGAAGAGAAGAGAATTCATTACAGGCTTGTGCAGACTAGTGCAGATTATAGGAAATGGAATGTCTGTGTAGAGTGAACAGTACAAAAAATCATTTTGGCTGAACAGTAGTATATGGAAGTGGAGTCATCAGTAAGTAATATGGCTAGAAAGGTAAGTTGGGGCCAGGTGATGATAATTGGCAGTAGTGATTGACTTTCTACTAATTTGATCACCTGATTTCATGTCAATCCACTGAGATGATTTTGCTTCTTGACAATAATGTCTTGATAGAGAAGGTCTTGGAGGAGGGCATGGTTTAAAAAAAAAAAGGTACCTCTAAAACTAATACTCCACAAAGAGGTCAAAAGAGAGGTCTTCCTTATCTCTCATTTTTAATTCAATTACCCTCAGGTTCTGACAATCCAATAGCTACAATATTTCTTCCATCCCTTTCTCCTCTTAATTCCTATTATCCTAGGATGGATTCTTGAAAAACCTATTAACAGTTCTTTCTTTTTCCATTTCCTCCACCCCCCAATCTATTCTTTATGTTACTATGTGACACACACATGTGACACACATGTTTTCTTTCCCCTTGTAATAAAAAAATTAAAAGAGGAAAGAAAGCAGTGCAACAAGATGAGCCAATAGTCTAACAGCATGAGCTATATTTCATACCCATGCAATAGAGGAGTGATGGTACATTTTCTTTCTAAGCTTTTCAGACATTTAATTATACAGTATTTATCTGTTTGCTGTTCTGAGGTTTCACTCCTCCCATTTGTATTATGGTCACTGTGCATTTTGTTTTCCTGGTTTAATTTCCTTCACTCTTAGTCAGTTCATATGTCTTTCTATGTTTGTCTATAGCCTTCAAATTAATCACTTCTTACAGCAAAGTGATATTCTATTAAATTCATGTATCACATTTTATTCAGTCATTCTGTAATTGATAGACATCAACCTTGCTTTCAATCCTTTGCTGCTACAATAAGTGCTGCTATGAATACTTTGATATTTAGGGGACCTTTCCCTCTTTGACTTCCTTGGTGTATGTACTCAGTATGATATCATTTACTTACTTTTGTGCCTGGGAGTTATGGAATACAGCATTTATTAATTAAAAATTAATACCACTATGTGAGGCACTAGGGAAGATTCCATGTTCAGTTATAATATAATTTTTGCTCCCATAGAACATATTGTCTGGTAGAGGGGCATGGTGAGTATGAGCAGGCATGACACTTTACAAATAGGAAATTATAAAGAAGTAAATAATGTCATTAGTACGAAAGGACATCATTAAAAAAAAGTGTGTTATTGAAAATGAAGATAGTGTTGTGTAATGAAAACAAGAAATCAATGAAAAAGCTCAGGTACTCCACTTGTGTCTTCATGCTGTCAAGAGAAAGAAAGGAAGGCTCCCTGCACTTTGGATGAACCCCCTTTTCACAAACCTATGGGAAGCCATAGATGAACAGACATAAATGGATTGTGATCTGCATCCCTGGAGAGAACACCCATGTCAATGAGATCACAGATCTATGTAAGCATTAGTTATTTCTCATGATCAGACATAAATGTTGCCACATGTTGATGCTTCCCTCTACTTACTCCACACAAGGAAATTCTAGATCTGATTTTTTTTGTTCCTACTTACTCCATTTCTTGCACTGCCCAGTGCCCCCGCCCCATTCTTGTTAGGCTGAAATTGATTACAGAAAAATGGGGCCAGGTCTTGAAGACCTTACTTCAAAGTTGTCTGGCATTGTGAGAGTCATACCATCTTCTCCTATGACTTCTTTGAGATCCTACTTCAGTAGAAGTCACATCTGCCCCAAATTCTAGCAAATGATAATCATGTGACCTAGGAAGGTGACTGTATTCAGAGGAATCTATTTTCTCCTTTCTTCCTCAAGCCTGCATCCTTTATAATCAACCCAAGTGTTTTCATAGTGGGATAGCTTGGTGAGTGAACAGGCAACCTTATATTTAAAACTTCCTAAAGACAGAGACACTTCGTATTCTCTTGAAAGCCTGAATATTAGGTACTTGTGGAAGTTAAAGTTTTTATCTCTGAACCCCAGGCAGAGAATCCAGATTCTTGCTTCAACCCAGTCTCAAGAACTTGCAATAAAGAGATGGCCCAGAAGTCAGGAAGATCTGAATTGAAATCCAGCCTCAAACACTTACTAGCTGTGTGACCCTGGACAAGTCACTTAATCCTGATTGACTAAAAACAAAAATAAATTGTATCAAGTCCAAGCTAGCCTTAGATGTACAATATCTGAGCTGACGACCCTGCTGTATTTTCAATTCCTGTTGATTGTAGCTTGGCTTTTACTGATTGAAGTATAACGTTTTTCATAGTTTTCCATTTGTATCTTATATTTACCTCCCCTGAAGATTACTCCCATGAGGGCTGATCCATGTAGGTGAGAAGCAACTACGCATAGATCTAAGTGAAATTTCTTATTCTTTAGACTGACATTCAAGGCCCTCAACAATCTAATCTTAATTTCCCTTTCTTGCCTTATCTGAAAGTATGAGCATGTAGCTAGGAATCAAAAGGAATGGAGAGCTAAAGTGTGTCAGAGTTTTATCAATTACTATTTATGTGTGACCTTCTGAATCTGAACCTATATTCATTTATAAACTAGGGATAGTGATGCTTATAATACTTCATTAAATTTAGAGCTGGGTTAAAACTCCATTTATTCTATTTACTCATTTTAAGGATTTCACTTTCAAGAAACTTGTTTAGCATCTATTTTGTGCAAAGCACTTATTGTTCTAAGCATTAAGTACACTAAGATAACAATTCCTACCCTCAAGCCACTTGCTATTTTGTTGTTGTGCTTGGGTCATACAGCCAGTAAGTACCTGAGCCTAGATTTCAACTCTGGAAGTTTTGTTGATTCTAAGCCCATTTTGCCACCTAGGAATAACAATAGCTAACATTTATATAGCACTTTTAAAAGTTCATAAAGTTTTTTATATATATGATCTAATTTGATCTTCTTAAAAACCCTGTGAGGTCGGTAGGTACTGCAAGTGGTTCTATCTGGCTTGTGATTTCATGAGTATAGAGAACTTCCAGAGACGAATCTCCTTTTACTAATGCAGACCTGAAATTGTCCTTCAGTTTTAGAGTTACCTGTGGGACTCAAAGGATAAATGACTTTCCTGCATCACACAAGGCGGTATAATATGTCAGAGGAAGTATAATATGTCATACTCTAACTCTTGTTAACTCAGACACACCTCTAGCCACTATTGTTTCCAATGCCATCTGTGTAGGTGATAAAATTAAGTCTCAGAAACCTACCATAATCACTCATTTCATAAGACAGGATTTAAACCCACATCCTGTGCATCCAAGCCCAGCATTCTCTCCATTACACTGTGATGTCCCACAAAAAAAAAAAAAAAAAAGCTGAGACCCAGAGTCACAGTGCCTCAAAACTATGGATTCTGACTCCAAATTCAGTGCCCTTTCCTCCATATCACCAAACCAAACTGCTTTATGGGATTGTTGTGAGACCCAAAAATGATAATATATTTGAAACTACTCTGTAATTATAAAGTGTTACATAAATGTAAAATTTTACAACTTCCCTCATATTATGGCAAACTATATTGTCATAGTTCTTGGAACATTCCAACTTTGTGCTCTTGGTCATATTGTTTCTTATCAGATTCCATCTGATCCACAAAACTTTCCCTGATTGCTCCAAGAGAAAGCCATCTTTCTCAAATCTCATAGCATTTTGTTGGTACTGTACCTCTATTATGACATGTGATGGATCCTACCCTATAAAGGGCATTTATCTACATATCTTATTTCTCCTACTAGATTGTAAGATATTTGAGGGCAGAAACACTGTCTTATTCATCTTTGTATCCCAATCATTGTTTAACAAATGAAAGAACTTTTAGTAGGCCCACAATAGATGTTTAGAGAATGAAAGGAAGGAAATTGAGAAGCATATTAAAGAATTTAGAAAAGGAAGAAAAGAAAGTGGGGGAAAGATGCCAAAGGGGAGAGAAGAAAAGGATGCAAGCAGAGTGATAAGAAATGAGGAAGAGGGAAAAGAAAAAAAGAGAAAAGGAAGATGCCAGGGACACATATATAAGAAATACTAAAAAATAGGAGGAAGGGGAGTATTAGAATGTGATAAAATATATAATATCTAATAATACTATATCCACAATTGGATTGGAAATGCCTAGAGGGCAGGGATGGCCTTTTGCCTTTCTTTGTATCTCCAGCACTCAGTACAGGGCCTGGAAAATAGAAGGCACTTAATAATTGCTAATCAACTTACTGAGTTGTAGGAAAAAAAACCAGTTGGCCTAAATAATTCCCATTTTCACCATTAGGTAGATATAGTGGAAGAGATACAAAGAAAATAAACTGAAAGATATATCTATTTAAACAATTTGTTCCTTAACTTTTCATAACACTTTTCTGAACAAAAACTCACAACACAGAATAACATCAGAGATTTGGAGCTCAAAGACCATCTAGTTTAGCCTTGTTTTACAGATAAGGAAACTGAGGTCAGGGAAATTCAAGTGGCCCAAAGTCAAACAGTTAGTCAGTAACAGAGCCAAGATGTGGTCTCAGATTCTTTAATTTCAGGCCAGTGCTCTTCGTACTACATTATTTAGTCTCTTCAAATATTTATTGAACCTGTGTTATGTATAAAGAACTGGATGGAATGCTCAGTTCTCCAATACTTTGACCCCTGCCCTGAAGCATCTCACAATTTAGAAAATAAAGCAAAACCTAATATATATATATATATATATATATATATATATATATATATATATATAATTAAAGGCCCTAGGTGATGAGTACCATCTTAGTGAAATAGATGAGGATTTCATCACTTCTTTGTACCCAGTATCTGGATTAGAACACTGGTACCATCTTTCCTATTCTTCCCACCTCAAACAAATCATTCCTCATTCCAAGGTAACTTTTCCCTTCCCTATATTGACTAGTCAAGCAGTTAGTGTGCATTGGATAAAAGCAGTAGAATTGGAGGCAGAATGATCTGAGTTCAAATCCTATTTTGTACATTTACTATCCATTTAACCTTGATATCTCTGTATTGAAGTTTCTTCATCTGGAAATTGAGGAAGTTAAATGATGGTCTCCAAATCCCCTTCCAGTCCTCCATTTATGATCTTAGGAACTGAAGATAGAATATCAAAGTAAATAAGAGAGTATGAAAAAATGGCATCATTATCAGATCCTCCTATCTGAAGAGATGCAGACCTCCAAAGGGAAGAATATATTCCTAGGTTATGCTTCAAGAACATTTACTGGAAAATATGATGGATAAGATGGAGAGGAAGAGGGATAAAAGGAACCAGAGAAAGGTAGATGTGTCAGAGAAGTTTATGCTGCCTTGTCTTATGGCAAAATCTGTTTCTCATGATGCCTGTCATCTTGGTCCTAGAGACAATCCAAGATTAGTAACATCTCTTCTGCATTTAAGATGAATGACATTGTTTCAATGACTTATTCTTTTCCTGTAAGCTTCCATCTCAGCCAGAACTCTCAGACTTTTTTAGGGTCAACTGGCTGGGCTTACTTTGAAGCACTAAAGTAAAATTAGAATTATGTAAATAATTAGCAAGTTCTCAGACATGGGTAACAGAGAAATTCATAGAACTAGAATGGGCCTTAGTAAGCAACTAAATAACTTCAAAGATTTGTAGCTGGAAGAGGCCATAGGACAATCTTAGATGAGGAAATTAAGGTGCAGAAATATGAAATGACTTGTTCAAGATCACATAGATAGTAAATGGCATAAGGAAGATTTAAAACCAGGCCTCCCAACACCAAATTCAAAGCTTTATCTCATCATGCTGCCCAAGCCCTTCATTTGACAGATGGGGAAAATGAGACTCTAACAGTCATTCGAATAGTATCAGAGTCAAAAATGAAACACAAGTCCTTTGACTCTTTAACACAATGCTCTTCTCACTATACCATGCTCCCTTTATGTAAAAGCAGTTGTTTGTTTTTTTTTTGTTTGTTTTTTACCTCAAGCAAAACAACATTCAATCAATATTGAGCTTGTATGTCACTCAATTCACAATTCCCATGAACTTTCTCTATGCTACCCTCATATGGTAAACATGTGTCCATATCATATCTCCAGGACTAGACTTTAATGTTTTCTTATTCATCTTTGCTCCTCCAACATCACTTATCATGATTCTTTGCATAGAATAGGCTTATTAAATGGAGAAATGGATATCTGTTTTGCATTGTCTGGAACCAGGTACTGTGAAAAAGAAGATGGCCTCTGTTTAGATTCATAGCAAAAGAAACCGTTAGTTTAACTTGTTATAAACACAAGGGAATGACAGGCAAAAGCTCAAAGTGGAACCAATGCATAGTGTCTGGCAAGAAATCTGGCTAGGAAGAGGAAGGAGAAGCAGAAAAGATTTTTCCAAAAGCAGATACAACCCCACAGAATTCCTGTCTGAGATGCTAACTGATAACCCCCCCCCCCAGGCAGAAAATTCAGAGTCTAATAGTTCATGTTTTGAATATAGTGCTGCATGTGCTAATAGAATTAACTCAGAAATGAGTGTTATTAGAATTAACTCCATCTGCTCTCACAGAGGTAGCCTAGACACCTTCTAGTTTCTATTATTTACTTAAGGTAATCACAGGCAGCAATTAGGCAAAGAAGAAATCAGTATAGATAATAAATGAATTGTGAGTTTGCCTAAAAGTAAATTTTTTTTGCACTCCATTCCTTGGGCTCTCATAAGAAGAGGGAGGAGAAGAATTCGTTTCTGCAGCCTTTTCGGAATTAAGGATCTGGGGAGGACAGCAGCAATCTGCTTCCTCAAGAGCCAAGTGATTGGGTGGTTTCTGGAATTCCCACTAGACTGATCAGAAAAAATCTAGGATCTTCAGCACTGTCAAAACATCCGAATTCAGATTCTCAGTATCCCTTCCTCCACAAACTATGGTCTCACATGGTCTCACAAACCTCACTTAAAACTTCACACAACCACAGAAAGTAGTCTTTAATTCTCTCCAATGATGTTTAGAAACTATTCTATGTATAAACAACTTAAAACCTAGTTTCCTGCTTCTCCCCTTCAGCTTCTCCCCCCCAGCCTTACGACTTGCCCCAGTCAATGTAATCTTGCAAAGAAGTCAGCCACTGGCAATTCAGAGAACTGGTGAAGAAAAAAAAAAAGCCCCAGTGCTCATTGCAACTTTCGAACTCTTTGGTGAATTGGCTGAGGTCTCTAGAAGTCAGTAAATGCCAGGGTCAGTGTTGGGGATTGAATGAGTTCAGAATACCTTATTTCCCTCCATCTACTTAAGAGGATCTGCGTTTGCTTGCTAGTTGAATTGGTGGAAAAGGATAGAGTGGTTCCAAATAGCTTTCAGTTATTCCTTCAGCAGAGACTTGGAGGAATTCCACCAACCCCATTCCACTGATTAGTATCCCCTTGGAACAATGAGTATTATCTAACACTCTCCAGCCTGGAAGCAGTCCGGTTTCCTGGGGCCGAAGTAGAATCCTTGCTTGGAGGACAAGTGACTGGGGAGAATAGCCAAAAAGGAGGAACGCCCTCTTAACATCGGATCCTCTCCATCAGCTTAGGGGATCCAGTCACGGAATGGGTTTGAAGTGTATTAGGGAAAAGGAACTCGATGTTTCATACAGGATGAAAGGCCACAGGCTGAGCCCCTGTGGGGTCAAGAGGAGAAAGAAGAAGGCGGTGACCTCATATGGTCTGCCAAGGTTTGCCAATCGACTGGATGTGCTCCTTGGCCTTCATGCGCAGCGCTGCGATGCTGGTATTACGAGGGTCTGCTTCCTCCAGGGAAAATTTGTCCACAAAGTTAGCTCCGCACTGGTAAGGAGGAGGCGGGGGAGGCCCTAGCGGCTGCAAGCTGTGCCCTAGAGGTGGGGAGTTCAGAAAGGGTGGTGGGGGCGTGTAGCTGGCTGGGAGGCTCTGCGGGGAGGTCACGAAGCCCGGCAGGCTCTGTAAGGAGGTAGTGCCGCCGCCGCCGGGCAGTGGCGGACTCAGCCACGATTCCAGCTGCAGGGTCGCCCCGCCACCGCCGCCACCGCCTCCCACGCCTCCCCCCAGCTGCGGCAGGGCAGCGGCTGGTGGAGAGCGATTGAAGGAGAGGATGGGAGAGTCTTGTAGTTTCATGGAAGTCACTTCGAGTTTTTCCTGCCTCCTCCACTTGGCCCTCCGGTTCTGAAACCACACCTGCGGACACAGAACGCGCCGGGATGGTCAGTGTAGGAGGAACCAGTACCCCGCACTGCTCCGGTGCTTCCCAGCCATAATTTCCCCCAAATGCTGGAGAAATGTTTTATTCTCTGATTTATTTTATTTTTTAACGATACCAGTTTTTGGTGTAGTTCCGCTAAGATCCTTTCCGTTTTAGGATCATAGCTTCTAGAGTAGAAAGAAGCCTTAGAAATAATCTAATCCAAGGGAACTATTAACCTTCTTTTCCTGGAAGTCTAGAGAAAACTAGGAACCCCTTCTCACATTAAAGTTTTTAGATCAAAATAAATAATAAAACCTATTGATTACAAAAGAAATTCCTAATAAAATGGCTATAAAATATTTTTTAAAAATCGCTCACAGATCCTTTTCTAAGAATCTATGGACCAGATCCATAATTTACTGAGAAGGGAATTTAGGCCTGGGGAGATTAAGTGCTTTGCCTAAGAAAACACAAGATCACAGAGGTAGTGAGTAAGTTTGGGAGAGAGAGAGAGGGTTAAGGTTTTCCCACTGCAAATCCAATTCTTTTCACTATAATTTTCTTTCCCTTTTATTCCTCTCCTTTCTTTCCCCTCAATTAACCCTTCACTTCTTCTTTTATTCCCCCCCACACACACACTTCTTCCATATGCCCTGTCCTCTCTTCCTTCTTTTCCCCAGCAAATCTCAATCATCTTTCTTCTAGGTTTAGTTCTTATTTTTTTCCCCTTGTCAACCTATTTGCCCAAACTTTATGTTACTGAACATGGTGGTCAGCAAGAGATAACATGCACCACACCATATGCATATATGAATATGCTTATGTGCATGTACATGCACAGATAATTTCAACTCTAACCAAGGACCTGGAAATTAATGCAAAGTGACTTTAAAAAATATAGAAGGGCCAAGTGTGAAAACTTTGTTCCTGAGCATTTTAATTGTCCTAAGAACATAAACAAAAAAAGTTCCATTTAACCCAGAAATAAAGTGAAAAGAGAGAAAATAATTAGAGAGAAAGGATGGTTAATTGGGAATCACTACAAAAAAGGACAGCGGGATTTGGGATGGGAGAGAGATGAGACACAGTTGAGACTGAGCACAGAAGAGGCAGCTAAGTAAATCTAAAACTAAGTTTACATTGAGATAGCACAACAAAAGAACACATCTGCATTTAAAGTAGACAAAGGAAAAACAACTCTCTCCCTCTCCTCCATGATGGTTTAAGATTTTGGGGCATCTTTATTTCCCGGGAACTCCAAAACAGAACAGATTTTGCCTCCCTTAAACCTCTGAGATATTCAATTTCCCAGAAACAGCAAAAAGGAATAGTACCTTTTTTTGGAACTTGGTTCCCCCTCCCCATCCCCTGCCCCAGTATCTCTGCCATTGCCTCAATTCCCCTTACCCTTAATAAATAGAAACAAAGGGTCAGGAATAGTAATCCAAAGTTTCCAGGTTATCGGAAAGAAAAATTGTGATGGTATAGTCATGATAGCTCCCTTGGGAAGTTCAATAAAATTTTCTGCAAGTAGAGGGATCCTGCCCATTTCTTCTCTTCCTTACCTTTTCCTCTCCCATCCCTTGTCTCTTTTCCCTCTTTTTCTCATCAAGCCACTCTCATTCTATATTCCTGACCACACACACACACACACACACACACACACACACACACACACACACACCCCAAATGAAATCAGTTTAGCCCTGCAAACTATAACTTATCTGAAGGCTCTATACTCTGGTATCCTGAACTGACCTCATTATATACTTTTAGGTAACAAGCAAACATTGTGAGTCCTTTCAAATGACTACTAATGTAATATCCTATCCACCTGCAGGCATTTTGCCCTAAACTCCAGTTTACCCTGTTTTATTTACAAGAAAAAAAATTAAATATTTTAAAGCATCTTGGTCTCCTTTACCAAAAGGTAATTACTTGGACACCTAGAATCCCAAAAGTTAAAATTCAATGAAATTGTTTCCCAATTTCTTCTCTTCAGGTTTGACTTAAACCCACACAATTTGGAAACCCTCCCAGATTTTTCACAGATGACTAGCAAATATATAAGGGTTTTAAATATTTTAATGATGGGGATTAAAGATAATTCAGCTCTAATTAAATAAAAAAAAGTACCATACAATGAAAAGAAAAGCTTTCTGCAGTGGGAACTGGAAGGATTTGAAACAGACATGGCAAAGCAATATTCTTAAAATCCCACTTTATGTCTCAACTGAGAAGTGCAACTGAGAAGAATATGACCCAATTTCAAAGGAGAATTTTTGACGGCAGGACTGACCAAATAATCAAGGGAGGATGTATCCAAGTTGAGGCTTGATTTATGCTATAATTTAATTATCCTGAATGGGTTTGTGTTTACTTTAGCTGTGGAAGTCTTTCCCAATTCCCATTACACCACACCCTCAAGTCTTTAAGGGCCATAAGGCGGAGAATGTGTATATTAGAACTCTAATTTAGGCAAGATTTTCAATCTCCCTTTCTCTTTCACCCTCTTCCCTCCCTCACCTTTTTTCCCTCCCCTCTCTGTCTCTCAGTCTCTATGTGTACTTGTGTGTGTTTTTCTTCTGAAATAGGGAGGCCAACGAAGACATCTTTGCACGTTTTCTACCAGTCTTTAGCTGAAAGGTGAAAGGATTTCACGTCTGGATGCCGCGAACCTCAAAAGTTCTATATAGTTCATAAATCCATTCTACCTCCCGCCACCCACTTTCAGCCCGGATTAGGAATCTATGCATCCTTGGGCACCTAAGGCGAGCCCCTCCTACTCTCCTCAGGTACAATGAGTTGGAACTGATACCCCACTTTACCTGGACTCGGACTTCTGGCAAGTTGACCTTGACTGCCAGCTCCTCGCGGCTGTAGACGTCTGGATAGTGGGATTTCTCAAAGGCCCTCTCTAGTTCATGCAACTGGTAGGTGGTGAAAGTGGTGCGATTTCGGCGATGTTTCTTCTTGGGCTGCTCCTCGTCTGACAGTTTCCCATCGCTGGGGGTGTGGCAAGCGGGCAGCTCTGGGCTTAGACATTCCTCCCCCGGCTCCTTGGGACCATAGGAGCAAGCATCTGGGGGGTGAGGGAAACCCGTTCCGTTAGTTACTCTGTTCAGGGCACTTCTTTGCTCACCTCCTTCCTTCCTTTCTTTCTTCCCTCCCCATGGCTCCAATCGGTCTCTTCCCCTCTGAATTCTGGGTTCCAAGACTGTCTAAAGGAGGTCTTGGGAGAGTATGCTGCTCAGGGGCCTTTCCAGTTTTCCTGGGAAGGGAGTTTCTTAACCCCTCCCTCAGCGCTCCCAACCCCAACCACACACTACCTTTTTGTAGCTTAAAAAGCTCTTTAAGATCTCGTCAACTAAAAGAGTCTAATGAACATCCCTCCGAAGAAAGTGCCGCTCTGAGCTTCGGATAACACAACCTTCTTTTCTCCTTTGGGCTCCCTCTAAAGCAACCTTGATGGTCCTGGGGTCAGGGTTTCATCATTCACTCACTCACCTACATACTCCTCGGTCTGGACCTGGCCAGGGGGCAGCATCGGACCCGGGAGCTGGGGCGGCGGCGGGGGTGGCGGTGGCGGCGGTGGCGCCTCTGCCTCGCTTGGCGCTCTGGGTAAGCTGAGGCGGGCTCCTGTCCTCTTGTCCTGATCCTTGGAAGCCCGGGAACCTCTGTCTGTGGGGAAGGAGCCGAGGAGCCCATCGTCCTTGGTAAATCCCAATATGGCTTCGATGCTGTGTAGCCGCGAGGGGTTTGCGGTGGGACTCCGGACCAGGTGTCCAGAAAGGGAGAAGCTCCCGTCTGCCATGGTCAGAGCGGAGCCTGGCAGGTGCATGAGGGGAAGGAACGATCCAGGGAGTGGCCGGGGTGGGTACGGGGGTGGGGATGGGGAAAGAACGGGAGAGAAAAGGGGAAAAGGACCACTCTTTTTTTTTCTTTTTGCTCCTTCAAGAGGGAGAGAAACTTTCAAAATTTTCAAAATTCAGAAGGTCCCAAACTAACTTTAAAAGATGCTGTGGGGCGGGAGACAACACTTGCCTCTCTCTCTGCCGCCGAATAAGTAGTGTCCCTTAGCCTTGGAAGTTCCCTCCTTTTCTTCGCAAGAGCCAAGGAGAACCAACTCCTCTCCTGCGCCAGCAGCAGCAGCAAATGCCCTCTGCCTCAGGGTCTCCCCCCCCTACACCTCCAGCTCCTCCTTCTCTCTCACCCCAGGGCGCCAGCTCTCCCCCCCCTCCCCATCCCCCAGCCCTCCAGCTCCTCCCTCCCCAGCTGGGTTGGTCTTGTTCTCTCTGAACCCTTCCTCCCGGCGAGCTCTGTCCTAGCTGAGCCTCTGGGATCTTCGCCCTGTCATTAGGATGGAGCGGGGAAATGGAGAAAAGCCTAGAAGACTTCAGACTCCCCTAAGATTTAGAAGGCTTCCCCTTCCCTCGATAGCGCCCTCCCCTTCCCCCTAACCCCTCCCAAAGTCCTAAACCGCAGATAGAGGTGGGGGAAGTGCTCCCCTTTGCCATATCTCGCCTGCTTGTCCACTTTCTTGGGACTGTCATGACTTTGCCATTCTTAGGTTGCCTTCATCTCACCTACTCTCAGGAGTCAGAGCAGCGAGAGGCCTGCGAAGTCTAAGAGGCTCCTGCCGGAACAGGCTGGGGAGCCTCAGAAAGGGAGGAGGGATGGAGGGGAGTCTTTCCAACTTCGGAGTGAAGGTGAACGAAATACAGGGAAAGCCGCGATCACTCGAAATTACATCCTTCTTTGAAATGTCTCTTCTGACTGCTACGAGTCCCACAACCTGGGAATTGCACGTATGTTTTGAGCTAACCCTGCAAGTTCCTCTCCGACTTGAGATTCAGCACGACCTCCTCCCCCCAACTCTTTCCCCAGGAGAAGGTGGGACTTTCTGCTCCCCTCCAAATTGTCGGTGAGAAAAGTTGAGGGAATCCACCTTTATTTGGGCCTTTGTAGTAGTGGTGGGAATCTCTTTCAGAATAAATTGTGGCCTTTAGCCCAAGCCTTTTCACCCAGTCCTGCCGGACAACCGGCAGCACTAACTACTTTTCTGAGTTACCAGGTGATGGATTTACTTCTGTTATCTTCCTCTGAAGTTCTCCCAAACTTGCCAAAACCATTTCCTTGTGCAATCTGTAGGGAAAAGGAAGAGTGAGGCTTTGCTACACGTTTGGGGAATATCCCTGACATTAACCTCTATTTTTGTTAAGTTTTTAATATCTTGGATCCATTCAAAAACTTCGAATTGATTCTAGCAGGAAAGGATTGAGAACTTCCAAATGTAATATCCCAAGACTTCCAAATTCAGTGTCTCCTCCATGGGGACTCTTGATTCCTCAAGCCCAGTCTAACTCCCATAAATAGAAAGGTGTGTGTGTGTGTGTGTATGTGTGCTTGCACTCTAAGTCCAAACTGGAAGTTGCTTTGTAGAGATTGGTCTGTCAGAAATCAGAGACCTGGGCTATGCAGCATAAGAGATACAATCCCTTTAAAAAGTGAATGATGTCAAGAACAACATTTTCAAAATCTTTTGTAATTTGGCTTCTCCATTGATGTTGATTTACCTCTTTCTCTCATCATTTAGTAAATATTTTTCAAGCTCCCACTGTATTGTAAGTGGCCATACAATTTGGGCCACAGTTAGGATCTTAGAGTACAAACAATAAGTCAGGGCCAATGACATAAAAGAGCTTAAACTGTGACAACTAGAATCAAAATTCTGGAAGGAAACCTTAGAGATAATCTACTTTCCATGTCCTCCCTTCCCCCCATCTCTCTCTTACACTTATTTTACAGATGAGAAACCGGAGCCCAAGACAAGAGAATACACTTGCTCTAGGTCACAGTGACATAATTAAATCAGAGTAAGAACTCAGTTCTACTGGATGGTAGAGTCCAGCTCTTTCTTACAATACTATATACAATGCCTAGTCATAAGTACCAAAATGAAACCATATACATCTAATTTACCTGGATTCAAGTTCATTTACAAACAGATTTTTAAAATAAATTTTTGAATTTATTAGGTGAGATTTCAATCGCTGAAGTCATGGAATGTTTTTAATTTTCAGAAAAAATTAAATCAATCTTTAAAAAAGAGGTAAAAATAGAGGTTCTGGAACTTTCTTAAAATTTTTCCTCAAAGAAGTAGAATTTTCCATCTCTAGATAGTTTTTGGTTTTAATGTCCTGACATATTACTGATATAAAATCTTGAACAAGTTGTTAGAAGTCCAGCCTTTGCCTCAGTGCCTGCCCTTGGCCCTTATTAGCATGACCACTTCACTTTTCTGGGCCTCAGGGAACTCTGTATGGCTACAAGTTATGTAGCTGTTGTCAGTTGATGAAATCCCAGCCCTCCAAAAATACTGATATCCATTATAGCAAATAAGAACATATTCTTCTACTCAGGCTGAATTATTGAACCTAAGAAATTGAGGCTAATATAGCTTAGCTCCTCTAAAAACTGTGATCAAAGATCAAAGATGTGGAACTCTATCCAGAATATATAGACCCAATGCTTAACATAGTTCCTGAAACATAATAGGCACCTTTAAAAGTGCTTACTGATTGAGTGAAAGAATTCTGTGCAAATGGAATATGTAGAATCATAGAATGTTAGAGGTAATAGGGACCTTGGTGATAATCAGTTCAAATCTCCTATTTTACTAATAAGAAAAACAAGGCTCAGGATATTGAATTGATTCTTCCAGACTTTAAAAGTTGTTTGAAGGCAAATCCAGGACTAAAATTTAGACCTCCTGACTAATAGCTCCACTGGTCTGTCTCCTGCATGTATACTATACTAAGATGAAGCAGTCTTACTACAGTACTCTATATCTTTGCATTCCATGATGGACTCAGAAATTCTAGAACAAAAATTATCATAAGGAAAATTTTTATGCATTAAGACATTCTTGTCAGGACCATCCAATATGATTTAAGTGTACCAATTATGCAGGAGATGTAGTCAATGCAGCAGTCCAAACTTTTAGCTCCTTAATTAATCCTTAATACACTTAATAGTGTATGGTCACTATAGAATATGGTCAGAGTATAATAGTGAAGATGATTAATTAGCATTTGTTTTTCCTTATTTGAATGAGAGTACATTATTTGTAAACTTCCTCAATATTAACTTGATCTCTGTAATCACTCCTAAACAAAGATTGGCCACATTTTCTTAAGCTCCTGCCCACACGCTGCTAAGGGGCTTATGGTCTTGTTTTCCAAAGTTAATTCCCTTTGGAAATGCTCAGCTCGCCCTCATAGCTGCAGGTGAGGTTATTTACTGTTTATTTCAGAGTCTCTGGAAAAAAGAAAAAAAAAGAAAAAGAAAAAGACTTCAACAGTCACTGGCAGGGCCCTATAGGGAAAACAGGGCAAGGAGGGACAAGAGAAGGTTAGGGCATCTTTTGTGTTCAGTATAAAAAGCAAGTCAATACCATTGTGGGTGCACTGGAGAGTACTCAAAGCAATCAGCCGGGGGTCATTGTGAGGGTCTAATCTACATGTGTATTTCCCAAGAACTCTATTAGTGAAGATGAATGGACTTTGCCATGTCCCTAATTCTTCTAATGGGGAGCAGCATTTTTACAGCAGTTACACCAACATACAATCAGCCCTGCTTCTCCAGAAGCACGGAGGCTGGCTTCTGAACTCAGCTTTTTCTTTAATTCATTATTTCATTAGACTGATGAAAAGAAAATGTCTTTCCCCAAGCCCTCTCATATATTGTCTGCTCTTGGGCACAGTTGACCATCTCTTAAAGTTGCCTTTAGGTCAGGAGGGTGTTTAGTAGTGGCAGGAATTTCTGAGCACCCCCCAAAACCGAAGACCCCATTGTGAATTGTAGGGAGAAGAGAAGATTAAACCTGGGGTGGTATTGGAGAAAGAATTCTGAGAGGGAGGGAGATAAGGAAGGAAGAACTTGAGATAAAGGGGGGAATTTTTTTTTAAAGCTTAAGTAGGTCCTATTATATTGCATAGTTCAGCATGAAATAGTTTTCTTTATTTTAGTTTCCATATAGGCCGGATCTTTATTGAAGCAACAGAAGGATTGTCTTGCTTGTTGTACACTATAGAAATAGATTCTAAAATGACATAATAAATTCCAGGGAAGTAAAAAATAATTTATAATATTTTATACACAATGCCTAATCATGGAGCTTAAAGGACCTAATCTCACCTGTTTCTTTCTTCACAATATTCTTGACAAGTGGCTTGAAGGACTCCTGGGTGGAAGAACTCACTCCCTAGACATCCCTTCAGGAAAATTCTACTTGCTGGGAAGCTTCTCCTTCTACTGAACAGAAATCTATCTGTTTTTTGTAACCTCCATGAATTGTTCCTGGTTCAACCATTTGTATCAAAACAAAAGAAGTTTAATCCTTCTTAGGAGACAATTTGGTATAGCAAAAAGGGTGTTCTTTGGAGACGGAAGACCTGAGTTCAGATTCTATTTTAAATGTTTATTACTTTTGCCATTTTAGGCAAGTCTCACCTTTTCTGCCCTCAGAATAAGAAGGTTGATTTACATGGCTTCTGAGTTTAGAAGGGAGCTTATCCTTATAATTCAGCATACTAGTCTTTCAGATCCATGAAGACAATTAATTATGTAATCTATGGAGTCTTCCTTTTCTCACTTTCGAATCCAATTCTTGGGTGAATAAAACATTTAAGTATTTAAATGTGCAAAAACATTGTTCTAAAAGCTGGGGTAGAAATAGAAAAAGAAGGCAATCTGCTCTTAAGAAAGAGGGAGCCAAAACGTTATGGGAAGTTTTAGCTGCCAGTCAGATGGAAAGGTCCCATGCCCCTTGGGCGCAATGGTAAAGTATATGATAATGCCTCCTCTTTAATGCTATTTCTGCCATTTCCAGTGATGAAATCATATTAATTTGTGATGTTGAAGCATTTGACATTGGGCTGGAAGCATTTCTATTCTAATGACTTCAGAGTTCAGGGTCTTGGATTGTTTCCATTAGGGTCAAAGGGGGGAGATGGTCCTGAAGGTGTTTCTAATGGTTTGACCTGGCTGGCACACTCTTGTTTTTCCTCAGGGTGCCTTGCTGCTTCAGTTGGGCTGGCTTGCCTGCCTTGTGAGGCAGTTGGCTGGCAGTTGGTGGAGATGGCTGGCCTCTTCTCCATAGGAGCTGCCTCCCAAGATGATGGCTGTGAGGGATGGATTTGGAAATAAGCTCAGGGCTCTGGAGGGAGGGGATGCTACGGCTCCCAGGGGTTCCTGTGCCCTCTGCCTGTTGGTGGCTGTTGTTCAGCAGTTGCTACTGATGGTGATGAGGAGCTTCTTGTGGGTCCCTTCTCCATAACAATATTTTCTCTCAATGATTCTGTATATACCTATCAAAAATCTAGGTTGGATGATAAATACTCTGTGCAGTCACATCATTCTCTTTTTATCATTCCCCCTTTATTTCCCCATCAGAATAATATATTTTCATTATTAGAATTTTGATCTTGAAAGTTTTCCATCCTATTGCTCTTTAAGTGATCCAAACTCTAAGACTACGAAGTCACTTTCTTTCAAAGTTCCCATCAGTTTGGTAAAACACAAGAAAAGGTTCAGCATAGTCATCCTCCCCTTATACTCCTGTATTTATTTTTTTTAGAATTCAATTAGCATTCATTTAACCCATCAGTTGCTTTTATTTTCTCAGAGGAACAGTCTAATTAAAGATTCCTAATGATACTACACATAGAAGTTTGTGATCTGGTTCCATTTCTTTTATCTGACCTGTTAGTGTCTAGTGTATTCCCAACAGGATTTTGTATGTGTTTTCATATGATCCTAACAAAAACATTCTTGAGAAAATACTATTATTTTCCCCATTTTACAACTGAGGAAGTTGATGCTCAAGTTATGTGATTTGCCTAGGATTACACAGCTAATAATTATCGAGGCAAGTTTCTGACTCCAGAACCAAGATCTTGATTGAACTATATGGTTTCTTATAATAGAAGGCATTTATTAAGCTCCTAATGTGTGCCAGATATTGTACTGGCAAAATAACTTACTATCTCTTGATATTGCTTCTGTTTCTTCATTAATCTTCACACAAAACTTTTCCACTGTACTTCTCTCTTGGGTTTGGGGATTTCCCAACATGATTATTTTATTTTTATATACAATGCTGTGCTATAACCCTTTTTAATTGTTTCTCAAAGTATGATAGAAAAATGTGTTGTGTATGCAAATAGGTTATAGCATATTATTAACAATGACTTACATGGAAGAAAGACTGTGAAAGATATGATCAAGGACATGTATGATGAGAAAATAAGTGGACTGTTTATGTAAAGAGAGTGAGGGATGAGTACCCTTGGTGCTTTCCCTTGATCCAATAAATGTTAAATTAATAACTTCTCTCATCTGGGCTGGAACCTCTATGAAAGACTTATAGAAAGACATGGACAAAAATCATACAAGATGAGAAAGTATGGTTTGGTTGCAATATATAATAGCACTCAAAGACATAATTTTAGGGATCCTAATGTTTAGGGACCCTAAATGCGCTCTATAACTGAGAAAAATAAAAAAAATACTTGTGTATATATGCTAGTTTTCTGGCATATATTATATAATTCTCTAAACAAAATTGAAAGTAGGTTCATGGACTAGTTTGCTGCTCTGTGTGACCCTCACCACAAAACAGAGCAATTCATGGTGGTAGAGACATATTTTCCCTGCCTCTATCTACATAATGCCATTATTGAAAATTTCCCACTTCAATTATAGCCTTTGATTCTCAAGCCCAATGCTAAATAAAAATCACAATAACAAGTAATTATTATCAAACAGCTCATAAGCCCATGAAGTGATAGGTTCGTGTTACAGCTATTCTGTGTGGAATTTGGAACACCTCTCAGAAGAGCACAGATGGAAACACATTTCAACTGCAAAGGGGATACAAAAACAGCTTGGAGCCTTTGTCTTTTCTGGGAATAACTGTTCAGTTTGAAAGACATCCTTTATACAAATGCAGGCACCACAACTCTGTCAACCACCAGCACTTAAAAAAGAGTCTTCTCTTTTAATATTCCTATTGTCTCTCAATTAAGAAACTTGGACAAAGCACAATGACTTAAAGCTAATCCTCCAGTTTTAATGTCAATGATTTCATAGGCTCATAAAATATTAGACCCAGGTTGGAGATTATCTAGTTCAGCTTTTTCATTTACAGGTGGAAAAAACTTAAGTCCTAGAGTTTGGACCCAATATTTGACACTTAGTAATTTTGTGACATTGGCCAAGTCAGAAAAATCACTCTGAGCCATTGTTTCTTTATGTGCAAAATGATGGTAAAATCTGTCTTAGTTGCCTCATGCATTTGTTGGAAAGGTAACATATAAAAGAGATAACATATAAAAGTTCTTTTCAATTTTTAAAATGCTATACAAATTTCACCTATGAAATTTCTAAATGTTGAGCCCAAAACAGACAGGGCTCTGAGCATTTTTTCCCATACTATGCTAATACCTAACAAATCAGTTTCTTTGTAGCAGAAGACAAAGCTACAGGATTTCTTGTGTTTTTCTTGAGTGTCAGTGGAATTAGAGGAGATTTTGACCACAGTTAATGATTGAATGTATTTCCTGCCAAATTCTTGGCACCCTTCTGTTTCTCCAGGGAAGAAGAAAACTAGACATGAGTTTTTATTAACATAGAAACACTTAAACTTGGGAAAAGGCTAGTAAAATATATGTTTGCAAAGTAATATGGTACTTTAAACTTCTCCTTTGGAGGTATAAGGGGGAGGGAGTTTCAAAATCCAGAAATCAGAAAATTGAATTTCCTTGGAGAGAATGTTTTTTTTTTTTTTTTGGTGGGGGTAGTTGAGTTGCAAAAAGTGAAGCAATGTAATTCCTCTTTACTTATTTTCTAATTACTCTAATTGAAATCAGATTGTCTGGGAGGAAGCACTAGAGACATTTATCTTGATGGGATGACAGTTTTGAACTTTGTCTATCCTATTAGTACTAAGAAGGCCAATCCTAGGATACCAATTCTGCAATAGCCTTGCCTCTTCCTGGGCCCCAAGGCCAGAATGCCCTGGTAATCTGTTGGCCCCCTTCTTTTGGGAAGGAGATTTACCTCTCTGTTAAACTAGTCATTTTTACCCTCTAGGTCTGTTTAAGTCAAAATTGTGAAGTAGGTGATTTGTCTTCAAATCATCCTTTTAATTCCTATTTTCTATGTCTTTCCTTATATCTCACAAGTATCTAGGCTAGAGCCAAGTTTGGCATTGCATATATGTTATTTCTTGTTTAATTACTCACTTGTATAGGCTACCTACTCTCTCTGAGCCTTAGTTTATTTATCTGTAAAATGGATTGATTTTAAAGGAATTGTAAAGAAAGGATTGAATAATTAATGTATTTTCTTTTTAGTAGCATAGCCTTGACAACCCTCTAGAGTTGTCTTTTTTATTGGTTACTTTTCTTAAAAATGGCTTTGAATTATGCACACGATTAGAAGATGTTCTGGCATATGCTGAATAAGTCATTTGAACTTAGAACATTAACATACTACTATTTAGGTATACACATATCAGTGCCAGGAATAATAATGTTTATAACTTCTGATAAAAAGACGGGTAATACATTATAAACATTCTACAACTCTGTGCTTATACATACACAATGATAAATATGGTTTGGATTAGATATAATTGGCTTAAATCTTTCATTAAAGTGGAACAAATTAACATGCTAGATCTCATCTCTTAAATTTGGGAGGATTTTTGGTAGGTTTTTAAAGGAAGTTTGAAGAAAGCCTTTACTTGTAAACTGAGGCAGGTGAAAATACTTTGTGTTAACAAGTTCTGAAAACCCAGACAGACTGGTCACATTGGAGTAATAGATGTAATGAGATGTGGTGGAAACACATTGGACTAAAAGAAGGCTTGGGTTCCAATTCTGACTTATCTTTATTAACTGAATGACCTTTGGCAAACTACTTAATTTTCTGAACTCTAGTTTAATATTTGCATTAATTATTTTGCAAGGCTGCTCTAAAGAAGGTATTTTGTAAACCTAAAAAAATGCTATGGAAATGTACAATATTATTATCAAAATTATAAGTGCTTTGGGGTCAGAGATGACCTCCAGACTTGTTCTGTAATTTTCTTATAGATGATTATATCATAGATTTAGGATTGGAAGATAACCTTGGAAGTCATTGAGTTCAGCTTCCTATTTTTACAGATGAGAAAACTGAAGCCTGGGGAAGTTAAATGAGTTACCTAAGATAAGTATTTGAGTCAGGATATGAATCCAAGTTTTATTGGATTCTATCTGTTAGAGACAGGGCACAGTGGATGGAGTGCCAGACTTGGAGTCAAGAAGACTCATCTTCCTGAGCTCAAATCTGACCTCAAACATTTACTAGCTGTATGAGCCTGAGCAAGTCACTTAATCCTGTTTGCCTCCATTTCCTCATCTGTAAGATGAATTGGAAAAGAAAATAGCAAGCAACTCTAGTATCTTTACCAAGAAAACTCCCAATGGGATCTTGAAGAATAGGACTAAAATGACTGAACAGCAACAAATGAAATCTGCTAAGGTTGTATCTTTTATATCATAATGACACTAAGAGACAACATTTGGATAATGATAATAACTGCTATATAATATCATACTCATATTCTTT
Source organism: Myrmecobius fasciatus (assembly GCA_023553655.1). NCBI lineage: Eukaryota > Metazoa > Chordata > Mammalia > Dasyuromorphia > Myrmecobiidae > Myrmecobius > Myrmecobius fasciatus. The sequence goes on from JAJPUD010002446.1 coordinate 223,487, forward strand.
TTTTAAGATTTGCAAAGAACTTTTATATAATTATCTCATTTGGTCCTCATGATAACCTTGTGAAGTAGGTGTTTTTATTATTCCCATTTTAAAGATTAGGACACTGAGACTGATGGTTTTATATAGCTAATAAATGTAAGAGACAGAATTTGAATTTCTTGACTACAAGTTTATTTATTCTATGCATTGTGCCAAGCCCACAAGTGTGAAGAATATATTTGATGATTGAATTATATAATATCCTATAATTACCATGTCAATGAGAGGAAAGACATGAATAATCCAAAGTGTCAAAGAAGGAAAAAAAATCAGCTAGTTTTGTTTTGGATGACTGTCAACTTTTCTTTATCCACAAGGAATGGAATACTTCTGCTCTTCTGCAAGATTTTAGGAAATTTTGTGCTTATTTCCCACATCTCTTCCATTGTTCTTCTGTTTCTTCATTTCTACATAATTGCCTGGCATACAGGTAAAACAAACAACTGTACTATTTTTTCCAATTTTGATTTTGTTTTCATAAATTAACCATCTTGCAACCATTTTCCTTTTTAAAAAATAATAGCTTTTTATTTTTCAAAATACATGCAAAGATATATTTCAACATTTACCCTTGCAAAACCTTATGTTTTCAAATTTTTCTCCCTTCCTCCTCCTCCCCTAAACAGCAAGTAATCCAATATAGGTTAAACATGTGCAATTCTTCTAAACATATCTTCACATTTGTCTTGCTGCTCAAGAAAAATCAGATTAAAAGGGTGAAAAACATGAGAAAGAAAAAAAAACCAAGCAAATATTAACAATAACAAAAGTGGAACTATTTTTCAGTGGCATAAGAACAATATCAAGTGTAGAGTTGGGTTCTTTCTTCATTAGAGGTGTTTGGAAAGACACTGAACAGCCACTTGTGGGGATGTTATATTAGGGCTTTCTTTTCTACTTTGGATTTGACTGGATAACCATTGAGGTACCTTACAAATCTAAAATTCCATTATTCTGTGATCCTGAGTCTAGGATTTCATTATATGTCCTCCAGAAATTTCTGGATAACTTCACAAAACTTAAGTTGTATCTGACATTTGGAAAACAAATAGACAATTAATTAAATTCTCCTACAAATTTTTACTCAGGGATAATTCCTAGGAAGTGTGCTTAAAAAGAGACTGCTGATTCTAGAGAAAGTATCATTTCAATGAATGGAGGGAAAACTGGATCAATTTGTTGGAAGCTGACAGTTCTCTGGTTAGGAAGTAATTTTTCTACTCATGTTCTTTGACATGAGAGAAATTAGAGTCCCCAAATCCAGGACTTGCATCCTTAGGGAAAGACTATCTCACCATGTGTTTAAATTTTTTTTCCTTGTCTAACAGTAACAGCAATTTATGTTCATGTAGCACTTTCCCACTACAAAGAACTTTACGTATATTATTTTGTTTGTTCTTCAAAATAACCAAGTGAAATAGATATTGTAGATATTTTCATCCCCAATTTAAAGGTGTGGAAACTGAGTTTTTAAGAGCCTGAATAACTTGCCAATAATCACAGTTGGTAACCACCACCCTGAACTGGCTCCCAAATCATCTGAAATTTTTCTATTTATAAATAAAATATTAATTATTCCATCATTTTCTTAAAAAAACCCAAAGGATTTAGCTTACCAAAAATAATTTTATAAATCTAGGAAAAATAATGGCAAAATTCAGCTGTAAGAACAAAAGGTCAAGAATATTAAGGGAATCAATGAAAAAAAAAGTTAAAAATTGCAGTCTAGCAGTTCCAGATTTCAAACTATATTACAAAGTAGTAATCATAAAAACAATCTGGTGTTGACTAAGAAGAGAGGTAGGTCAATGGAATAGATTAAGTACCCAATCCACAAAAGTAAATGACTATAGAAATCTAGTGTTTGATAAACCCAAAGCTCTAAATTTTAGGAGTAAGAACTTGCAATTTGACAAAAATAGATGGGAAAACTAGAAAGCAATTTGGAAGTGGGCATAGAACAATATCTCACACCTTATATCAAGATAAGGTCAAAATTAATAAATGATTTAGATGTAAAGGGTGATATCATAAGCAAATTAGGGGAGCCTGGAAAATGTACCTGTTAGAGCTAAGGATATAACCAAATACAAGATAGAGAAGATTTTAGGAAATAAAATGGGTAATTTTTATTGTTTGAAATTAAAAAAGATTTTGCACAGATAAAACTAATGTAGCTAAATTCAGGAGGAGAACAAGAAATGGGGGAGGGAATTCTATAGCAAGTTTATTTAATAGAAGCCTCATTTCTCAGATATATAGGGAACTAAGCCAAATTTATAAAAATGTGAACCATTCCCCAACTGATAAATGGTCAAAGGAATTTAGAAGAAGAAACCAAAGCTATTGATAATCATATAAAAATGATCTTGCTATTGATTAAAATGCAAATTAAAATAATTCTCTAATATCACCTCATACCTTCCAGATTGGCTAATGTGACAGAAAAAGAAAACGACAAATACTGGAAGGAAAGTGAAAAAATTGAACCACCAATGCACTATGGGTGGAGTGTGAACTAGTCCAACCACTCTGGATAACAATTTGGAACTACTTCCAAAGGGTTATAAAACTGGGTATACCCTTTGACCCAGCATACCCTTACTAGGTCTGTATACCAAAGAGATCATAGAAAAGGAAAATAATCTATTTATACATAGATATTTATAATAGCTCTTTTGTGGTGGCAAGGAATTACAAATTAGAAATCAATGGGATGCCATCAATTGGGGAATAACTGAACAAGTTGTAGTATGAATGTGATAGAATGTGATTATGTGATAGAATGTGATTATACTATAAGAAATGACAACCAATGTGGTACATAAATGTAATGGAATATTATTTGTACTATATTAATTAATGAAGCAGATTTCAGAAAAACGTGGAAAGATTTACATGAACTAATATTGATTCAAGAGAGCAGAACCAGGAGAATATACAATACTGTATGATAATCTACCATGAATGACTTAGCTCTTCTCTGCAATTTAATGATCCAAGACAATCCCAAAAGATTCATGATGGAAAACATTATCCACATCCAGAGAAAGAACTGATGGAAGCATACTATTTTCATTTTTGTGTGCATGTTTTCTTTTGTTCTATTTTTCCTTTTGCAACATGAGTAATGTAGAAATGATTGCACTTGTATAACCTGTATTATATTGCTTACTGTCTTGGAGATGGAGGAAAATGTGGAACTTAAAATCTTATTTAAGAAATGAATGTTAATAATACAAAGTGAAATGAGTGGAACAAGGAGAACATTATATATATATAGTAACAGCAATATCATATGATGATCTACCATGAATGTAAAAATTATAGTTATATATAATTGAGAAAAATAAAATATTAGATAAGATTTTTTAAATGAATCTTAAAAACTATCTTTATGTGTAAATGGAAAAAGATTTAATTCTATTTACAAAAAAAATAGAAAAAATGAACAGGAAAGACAGACGTTGAGAGAGACAGAGGGAGAAAGAGAGAAATGAAAACCAAAATAGTTTCAGAATAACCTAAGGAGATTTATATGAACTCATACAAAGTGAAGCTAGCAGAATCAGGAGAACATCATGCCCTTTATAATGATGATCAACTATGAAAGATGGTTCCAAAGGACCCATGGTGAAAAATGTTATTCAGGAGAGAGAACTTATGAACTCTGAGTGAAGACAGAAGTATACTTTTTTATCTTTCTTGTTTGTTTTTGCATGCGTGTGTTTTCTTTTGCAATATGACTAATATGGAAATACGTTTTGCATTACTTGTATAATATTGCTTGTCTTTTCAAGGGATAGAAGAAGGGAGGAGGGAAGGAGAGAACTCAAATTTTTAAAAACTAGAATGTTAAAAAATACATGTATTTGTGAAATATTTCATGAAATAAAATTACATTAAAATGAAAAGAGAGAGAGAGAGAAAGGTAAAAATCATTTGATCACCTTCAAAAAGTTTTTAAATACACTCCAATGCTGTTAGTATCAGACCTGATCATAGTTTTGTCTGCCTTCTTTGACGTGAGCTTCCATTAAATGAGGAAATGGTGCCTCCCCTCTGCCTTCCTATTAGCCAACACCTATATAAACATCTCAAAGCTTTCTTCCTTGACAAAAGCAGATGATGAAATTCTCTTGAAGACTCATAGCTTCAATTTTTTTTCCAATTAAAAAAATTGCCAAATTTTATTTTACTTTCTCCATGGATCCTTCAAGTCTAAAAAAAAATCTCCAAACCTGACCCTATACATACACACTGATGAATCTAATTAGCTTTATTTAGCTACCAAATGATCCCTTACTTCATGTTAAGGATCAGAAGCATTAAATGTATTTTTCATGGGCTTCAAAATAAATGAACTAAGTTTAAAAATGTATATCTCAAGGTTCTTTAAGGTATGCTGAGATAATAATAATAATAATACAACTAACACTATTTATATCTTTCAGGCAAAAAAATCTCAGTCTCCAAAATTCTCTTAATTGATCTTTCTAATGCCACGGGAATTGGTAGGCCCTAATTATCATCACTTACTATTTCTAGTTTAAAGTGGAGAGATCCATGATACCCCTAGAATGATATCACAATATAGCTTGTTAGATTCTTGAGAGTGGGGATTGTTTCATTTTGTTTCTGGATCCCAGGAATCTAGAGCATCTCCTAGCAATGAGCTTAATAAATGCTTATTAATTAATTAAAAGTTTGACAGTGCTTCATAAATTGAGTCAGAGAACCAGATTTATTGATCTATTTCTAATCTATTTCAGATGATTACAAACTATCTTTAAGTAATAATGGTTCTTAAAGGTCAATTGAAAAAAAAATTGCAACCATTAATCCAAATACAGATAACTTTAGATTATGCAGTTTCCATTGCAAGAAATAATACAGGGTGAGGGGAAGTCAAGTCCAAATACAGTCAGTTCTAGGGGACTAACCATTTCTTTTGTCATGCTAAATATTGGTACAACTGTACTTAATATTTGTTGGACTCAAAATAGCTAGACCGTTGGCAAGGGTTTATAAATCTTTGTGTTAGATGGGGAAATTTCTGTGGTAACTGTATTGTATTAGGATTTGAGCTACATGGTACTGAAAGCTATTTCCATGAAACCTTCAAGAAAACATTAGTTTAGATTCAGGGTCACACTAATCTTACTGAAAATCTGAAACAACCATTCAGTTAAGGAGGAAAAAGAGGATAGAACTTTCTTAGGGGAGCAATGAGGAAGACAAATAAAAAAGCAGGATAGGGGATGCATGCATAGGAGCAGTATGGTTCTGTAAAAGGACAGATTTAGAGTCATAATAACCCCTGAGTTTGGATTCCAATTCTAAGTGACCTTGGACAAATAAGTTACTTTGATTCTCTGGACTTTTATTTGTAAAATGGACTTGAGATGTGGTTGTATTAAATGATTTCTGACCTCCCAGTCAATTTGAAAGCTTGGACATTATGACTTTTCAGCTAAAGACTTTGGATTGAGTTGCATTTATAATCTATACCAAACAAAGAATAACTAGAGAGCATTATGAAATGCAAAATGGATAACATTGATTACATTAAATTAAACAATTTCTGCACAAACAAAACAACACAAACAAGATTAAAAGGGAAGTGCAAATCTGGGAAAAAATCTTATAGCCACTGTTTCTGTTAAAGGCCTCATTTCTAAAATATAAAAATAATCGTGGCGCATTTAGAAGAATATAAGTCATTCCCCAATTGATAAATGGTCAAAACATATGAACAGACAATTTTCAAATGATGAAATTAAAATCATCTATAGTCATATGAAAAGATGCTCAAAATCATTATTGATAAGAGAAATGCAAATTAAAACAATTCTGAGGTACTACCTTACATTTCTCAGATTGGCTAAGGTGCCAGGAAAAGATGATAAATGTTGGAGGGAATGTGGGAAAACTGGGACACTAATGCATTGTTGATGGAGTTGTGAAAAGATCCAGTCATTCTAGAGAGCAATTTGGAACAATGCCCAAAGGGATATAAAACTGCATACCTTTTGATCCAGCAGTGCTATTATTGGGTCTGTATCCCAAATAAATCATAAAGGAGGGGAAAAGATCCACATGTACAAAAATGTAGCTGCTCTGTGGTGACAAAGATTGGAAAGTGAGTAGATGCCCATCAATTAGGGAATGGTTGAATAAGTTACAGTATATGAAAATAATGTAATTTTATTGTTCTATAAAAAAATAATGAACAAGCTGATTTTAAAAAGGCTTAGAATGATTTGTGTGAACTGATGGTGCGTGAAACAAGTAGAACCAGGAATACAATGTATACAATAACAGCAAGATTATGCAGTGATCAACTATGAAAGACTTGGTTCTTCTCAGCTATTAGTAATCCAAAGTAATTCCAATAAACTTTGGATAGAAAACTCCATCTGTATCCAGAGAGAATTGTGGAGACTATTTGTAAATCAATATATGCTATGTTCACTTTTTTTTTTCTCTTGTGGTTTTTCCCTTTTGTTCTGATTTTTTTCTCCCAACATGATTCATAAAGAAATGTGTTTAAAAAATTAATGTACATATATTCGATTTGCCAATATTTTAACATAATTAACATGTAGTGGATATCCTGCCATCTAGGGGAGGGGTGGGGAGTTGGGGGGAAAAATTTGTAACGGAAAGCTATGTAAGGGTTATTGTTGAAGAATTACCCACACATATGTTATGCAAATAAAATAAAATTAAAAAAAAATTAATGTACATATATAACCAGAAAAAAGAAAACAATAAAAAATCTATAACAATCATAGTTCTTGATTTGAGAATTAAGAGGCAATTCTTTTTTTGATATCCCTAGGGATAAGTGGTCCTAGTGGTCTGCCCTACAAGTGCAGGGAAGGAAAGCCAGAACTCTCATTTTATTTGGTGGTTCTCTAGTTCCTTGATATGGGTGCATGAAGAAATGTTCTGAGGATCAAAAAGAATACCAGACTCATGAATAGGAGAACAAATCTTGTGTTCCAAATTTTTCTCTCTTCCTCTTCCCTCCCCAAGACAGCAAGAAATTTAATATAGATTAAACATGTTCAGTTGTTCTAAATATATTTCCATATTCATCATGTTGCACAAGAAAAATCAAATCAAAAGGGGAAAAAAGAGGAGAAAAAAAACAAGCAAACAACAAAACAAAGATAAAAATACTATACTTTGGATCCACATTCAGTTTCTAACTGAAAGTTGGCTCTTTCCATCCCAAGTCTATTGGAATTGTGTTGAATCATCTCATTGTTGAGAAGAGCCAAATCCATCACAGTTGATCATCACATAATCTTCTTGTTTTTGTGTACAATGTTCTTCTGGTTCTACTCACTTCACCCAGCATCAGTTCATGGCTTTTCTGAAATCAACCTGTTCATCATTTCTTATAGAATAATAATATTCCATGACATTCATATATCATAACTTGTTCAGCCATTCCCCAACTGATGGGCATCCATTCAATTTAGAACAATTTATGAAGAATAAGCCATAGAAACATTGAGGTGTATAATGTATCATTAAAAAGTTCTCGTATAAATAAAACCATTGTAGCCAAGATTACAAGGAAAGCATAAAATTGGGGAAATTTTTTCATAGACAGTCTCTCAGGGAAAGGTTTCATTTCTCAACTATATAAAGAATTACATCAAATTTACAAGAATTTGAGTTATTTCCCAACTGATAAGTGGTCAAAGGAGATGAAAAGGCAGTTTTTCAGAGAAGAAACTATATATAGTCACATAAATAAATGTTCTAAGTCATTGTTGGTTAGAGAAATGCAAATTAAAACAATATAAAAAGATATATAAATATATATTTATGTTTAATTGTAACTTTCTCGAAGGCTGGGTAGGAAGAAAATGAGAAAAATCATACACAGCAGAAAACAAAAGAAAACAGAAGGAAGCACAAAAAAGCTGAAATGGAAATTTATGATTTTATATTAAATCTTCTCATTATGTTTAATTCTGTGTATAGAAATGTTCTTTCCCCCCCATTTTGTATTAAAGTTGAAAAAGATTTTTAAAACCTTTTGAAAAAAGAAAATGGGTAGTAACAGTGATGATGAAAATGACATTGGTGATACAAACAAGTGATGGGGAAATTTTCTTTATTTTCTTCTAATGCTATCTCTAATGCATTTGATCCCTGGCTCTTATTTCAGTGAATTTAGATTTTTTTTTTGGTGTTGAGAATGGCGTTGATATATTTTAAAGAAAATTTGAAATTCTTAAATGAAAAATCTTCCCAATAGACTAATGCCAGTGATCTCATGTTCATGATCAATATATGGGTCTATTCTCTTAGGCATTTTTACCAATATTTTCAATTAAGTTAGAAGTGACATCTGTGAGGAGTATGAAAAGTTAGCTTTCCACAAATATTGTCAACACAGGATGAAGGGAGGGGTGAAATGTCTTGTTAATTTATCTCCAATCAATCACTTTATGGGTCATGAAACTGGTTAAACAACAAAGTTCGAAATAAAGGGACCCAGACCTAAACTGGTTAGGGTCAATGAAGAGAGCCAGAATACTTTTTTTCAAAGTATCTCATATATATTAATTGACACAACCTGGGGGAACAGACAGCAGACATTTTCTAACATCCATATGTTATATATGGGCAGATAAGGAAATTTGTAAATCCAATCAATTGTAACTAACTCTGTAAATCAAACCAATCTGAATCTTGAAGGGAGGGGTAGGAATCCAAATAACAGTATAAAGCTCGCTCCCAATTCTGTATTTGGTGTCTGTCTCACTCGTGAGCACACCTGCTTCTCATGAAAATCACTGAATTAAGGATTCTTCTCTCACTCGAAGTGTTGCTTGTAACACTACTCCTGGACTAGTTTGCAACTGGGGAAACAGGAGCACCAGCTTCTTATCCTGGGTTTACTGCCCAAAACTGCTGAGTTCCATGGGATCTTTTGACAACATATTTTTATCAAATTTCCAGGTGACCTAACTTGGCAGGGATAGCTAATAAAAAAGCACTGAAAAAAGCCAGAAAGGAGGGAGACCTTAAGTGTAGAACAGCAGCAACAATAGGATCTATCTACCTCTGGAACTCAATAAACTGTGTCATAGAGAAACACTATAAAAGGATAAAAGTTTAAAGGAGAAAGACAAAGTTGGGTTGAACTTCAACAGAAAAGCAAGAAATCATGGCGAATCATGATTCCCATAGACACTTCTTCAGTGACTGAGTTCTAAGAGAAGATTTATTCTTTCCTCCATCTTTCCTTCTGTTATAACACTCATGGTAAAATATACACCACTTGCTTCTTTACCCAAACATTTCTGGCAATACAAAATCTGCCTCAACTGTAAAGAGGCCACGGATTAGCTAAAAATAAACATAAATTTAAATTAGGCAGAGAACCAAATCTTTGTCTAGATCTTAGGAATCTTCCTAATTTAGGACTCAGCTACTATTCACTTAATATAAACTTCATAAAGCAGAAGAGGAGAGGAACACATGGATCTGAGGGATCTTTATTTCTCTTGGGCTCAGAAAGAGCTAATTGTTATACAGGCTGCAGATGTTTAAATTTTCAAAGGAAGTTATCTGCTGTCTATTGGCCAACTCTATCCTTGATAGCATTACTTACAAACACTGGTATTACTTGTATTAGAAGTGATAACATCTTCTACTCATGCAAGTTAAGTTAATTTTCCCCTAAAAGATATTGAGACATTTCTCAAGACTTGGTGGAGGGAACTAGGACTACTACCAATCACTTACTCATCACCTGAATACAAAGTGGTTACAGGGAATTCCAGATGATCTCTAATGCTTAGCTGATAAATATTTTTTTTTTAGTTGAATCAACTTCAGGTGTTTTCAGTCCCTAATCTTGTTGATTATATTTCTCCTATTATGACTAAGTAAATCTTTTTGTTAGCTATTTAATTTCTTATGAATGTCTCATCCAACTTACACAATGAGAGGATTGACCTGAGTCAGGTGCAGTCCAGAACAATTGGCTTAGTCTTATCAGAATAGAAAATTGTTGTTTGTCCTTCATTCTTTAAGAGAACCAGTGATATCAGCAGAATGATGTCTTAACTTGAAAGTGAACTGGATTTAAATGAGGCAGAGGCTCACTTAAAAGCCATCAGCCCCATTCTCTCCTCTAGAATTTTTGGAGTCCAGTGGCAAGACATAGGCCAGGATAACTAATGATGTTCCCTGATGCAGTAGGAGACGTTGATCTTTTTAAGTTAATGTCTTTCCCAGGTCTCAAAATGTCTGAGGTAATGCCCATTCAATAATTAAATTCTAGCTAAGAATTGAGGTAAAAGATGGCCTTCCTTTTCACAAAACAATCAATTAAGGAGGAAATGATCCTCAGGGTTTTTCAAGAATGGATTGGCAGCACAGGGAAAGGTGAGCCTGGTTGGCCTTCATAATTTTTTGGTACTTTGGAGTGTGGTGATTCCTTACTTCAAGGCAGGCCTCATTGCTAGGAGATTTGAGAGTAAACTGCTTATGGTCATTCAGAAAGAAGAGAAAAAAAGTAAATACATTTTTTGTTATTAAGAAGTAGATCCTGAGTCAAAAAGAATGATACTATAAGCAAATTAGGAGAACAAGGGATAGTCTACTTCTCAGATGTGTGGATTAGGAAGGAATTTATGGTTAAAGAAGAACTAGGGAACGTTATGAAATACAAAATGGATAATTGTAATTAAATTAAATTTAAAAGTTTTTGCACAAACAAAACCAATGCAGCCGAGATTAGAAGGGAAGCAAAAAGCTAAGGAAAAAATTTATAACCAGCATTGCTGATAAAGGTCTCATTTCTAAAATATATAGAGAATTGACTCAAATTTATAAGAATTCAAGCCATTCTCCAATTGATAAATGGTCAAAGGATATGGACAGATAATTTTCAGATGAAGAAATTGAAACCATTTCTAGTCATATGAAAAGTACTCTAAATCATTATTGATCAGAGAAATGCAAATTAAGACAACTCTGAGATACTACTACACACCTCTCAGATTGGCTAAGATGACAGGAAAAGATCATTACAAATGTTGGAGGGAATGTGGGAAAACTGGAACACTAATATATTGTTTGTGGAATTGTGAATGGATTCAACTATTCTGGAGAGCAATATGGAACTATGCCCAAAGAGTTATCAAACTGTGCATACCCTTTGACCCAGCAGTGTTTCTATTGGGCCTATATCCCAAAGAGAATTTTAAAGGAAGGAAAGGGACCCATATGTGCAAAAATGTTTGTGGCAGCCCTTTTTGTAGCAGTAAAAAAACTGGAAACTGAATGGAGGCCTATCAGTTGGAGAATGGCTGAATAAATTATGGTATATGAATATCATGGAATATTGTTCTATGAGAAACGGCCAGCAAGATGATTTTAGAGAGTCTTGGAGAGACATGAACTGATGCTGAGTGAAATGAGCAGAATTAGGAGATCATTGTACACGACAGCAACAAGATTATATGAAGATCAATTCTGATGGACATGGCTCTCTTCAACAATGAGATGATTAAGACCAGTTCCAATGGTCTTGTGATGAAGAGAGCCATGTACACACAGAGAGAAGACTGTGGGTACCAAGTGTGATTTACAACATAGCATTTTTACTGTTTTGTTGTTGTTTGCTTGCACTTTATTTTCTTTCTCATTTTTTTTTCATTTTGATTTGATTTTTCTTGTACAGCAAGATAATTGTATAAATAAGTATACACATATTGGATTTAACATATATTTCTACCATGTTTAACATATATTGAGCTACTTGCCACCTAGGGGAGAGGGTGGAGGGAAGAAAAGGGGGAATTGGAACACAAGGTTTTGCAAAGGTTAATGTTGAAGAATTATCCATGCATATGTTTTGAAAAATAAAAAGCTTTAATAAGGAAAAAAAAAGTAGACCCCGAGTTGAAATGGGTTCGTGATTTAGATATAAAGGGTGATACTATAAGCAAATTAGGAGAACAAGGGAGAGTCTACTTCTTAGATCAGGAGAAGGGAGGAATTTATGGCCAAAGAAGAACTAGGGAACATTATGAAATACAAAATGTATAATTGTGATTAAATTAAATTTAAAAGTTTTTGCACAAACAAAACCAATGCAGCCAAGATAAGAAGGGAAGCAGAAAGGGGGGGTGGGGGGAGGGGAATTTATAGCCAGCATTGCTGATAAAGGCCTCTTTTCTAAAATATATAGAGAACTGATTCAAATTTGTAGGAATACAAGTCATTGCACAATTAATAAATGGCCAAAGGATGTGAACAATTTTCAAATGAAATTAAAACCATTTTTAGTCAAATGCTCTAAATCACTATGAATTAGAGAAATGCAAATTAGAACAATTATGAAGTAGCACTTCATACCTCTCAGATTAGCTAAAATGACAGGAAAAGATGATAAATATTAGAGGGGAAATGTGGGAAAACTGGGACACTAATGCTCGGACACTAATGCATTGTTGGTGAACTGATATAACCATGATTAATTTGAAACTCTGTCCAAAGGACTATAAAACTGTGCATACCCTTTGATCCAGCAGTATCACTACTGGATCTGTATCCCAAATAGGTCATAAAAGAGGGGAAAAGACCCACATGTGAAAAAATGATTGTAGCAGCCCTTTTTGTAGTATCAAGGAACTAGAAATTTAGTGGATGCTCATCAGTTGGGGAGTGGCTGGATAAGTTATGGTATGTGAATGTAATGGAATATTATTGTTCTATAAGAAATGAGGAGCAAGCTGATTTCAGAAAAGCCTGGAAAGACTTATATGAACTGATGCTAAGTGAAGTGAGAAGAATCAAGAGAACATTGTACACAGCAACAAGAAGATAGTATGCTGATCAACTGTGATGAACTTGGCTCTTTTCAACAATGAGGTGATTGAAGGCAATTCCAAAATACTTGTGATGGAAAGAGCCATCTCCTTCCAGGGAGAGAACTATGGAGATTAAATGTGTTTCCAAAGCATGGTGCTCTCAACTTTTTTTGTTATTTTTTTTTCTTTCTCATGTTTTCCTCTCCTTTTGAACTGATTTTTCTTGTGCAGCATGATGAATATATAAATATGTTTAGAAGAATTATACATATTTAGTCTATATTGGATTACTGTCTAAGAAGGGAAGGTGAGAGGAGAAAAATTTCAAACATAAGGTTTTGCAAAGGTGAATGTTGAAAACTCCCTTTGAATGTATTTGGGAAAAAAATAAAATACTATTTTTTTAGAAAAAGAACTGGATCTTGAAAATAATAATAATAATCATTTTTTTTTGCTGAGGCAATTGGAGTTAAGTGACTTGCCCAGGGTCACACAGCTAGGAAGTGTTAAGTGTCTGAGATCAGATTTGAACTCAGATCCTCCTGACTTCAGGGCTGGTGCTCTATCCACTGCACCACCTAGCTACCCCCTCTTGAAAATAATTATGACAAACTGTGTTTTAGACCCTCCAGTTTTTTTGGACCTTCTAGCCTGGTTATTTAAATCTCCCCCAAGTTCTATTAAGGGAGTCTCTTCAGCTCTCACTTTACCTCCCAAGGCTCCTAAAAGGACTGAATTCTGGGGGGATGGATGAAATGTTCTCTTTATCAGAAAAGGACAAACTCAAAAGAACTTGTGTGCAGACCTTGATGGAATTCATGGCCATATCATCCAATATGCCTAAGGGAAGATATTCTGAAAAAAAAAGTCCTCTAACTTTAAGGAAGTCATATTTGTGTAAATTTGTTGGTTTTCAGTACTTCTGGGGAAATCACAGTGCAGCTAAACTAAGCAGTCCTTGTATTTATATGTGGACATAGCCATTGAGGTCTAACACTAGAGATCCCAACAATGTTATAATACAAATCAAGTCAGATCCCTGGAATTTTAGAATTGTCTAAAAATTGCTAAGATATTCTTTGGTTCAAGCCAGTCTTTGGGGGATGCTTTTGAAATGACAATGATAAATTCTCCTCTAGAGCCTTGAAACATTTCTGGAAATAACAGTGTGAACAAAAGTACCAATTCCACTTCATTTAAATAGCTAAGAATAAGTGGAGTGCTGCTTCAATATAAACAGTTTCCATTCTCATCCCTGAATTATGAATTTTGAGCCCAGGCTGGCCGTTCCTAAGCATCAATAAGAAAAGAGGTTAAGATAAATAGTCTCAGTTTTTCTCTCCCATGAAAGTGCTTGTTAATAAACCAGCTCTCAGTGGAACTCTACATCCTAATACATTTGCAGTAGAATAACTTTGCTTTTAGAAACCACTAAGGTGGATTCAATTCTATCTGGTATATTACTTGAAATGAATTTAGCTTGCTTCTAGTATCAGATTTCCTGCTAATCCTTCAGCCAGTTAGGTATTCTGGGAAGAAAAATTATTTCATTGGTGTAGAGAATTGTTGAAGAACAACAGAGGAATTTAATTTCCTCTATCAGTGTAGGTCACAGTGCAGTTTCTTACAGTCTTGACAGTCAGCTAGACGCTGAGAATTTAAGTGACTTGTGGTGGGTGACACAAAAAATATGTATCAGAAGCCTGATTTAAACCCTAGTCATCTTGGTTGGTTGTCCACCCACTATGCCATGATGCTTCCCTGATTTCAAATCCATATTTAAAAGTAGTTCCTTCCTGATCCCCCCCACTCTCTCCAACAATTTAGATTGTTTAACTCATTAACAACCAATTTTTGAAAAATCTGATAGAAGTATTATTTGAAGAGATGTTTTAGTGAACATTCTCAACTATGTCAAACTTATCTATTTCTCAAAGTGGGTCTCATTCCTTTCAGAGCTTGTTCTCTTTAATCAAACAAACACATTCTATCCCAGAAATGATGATTAATGTATTAGACCTCTCAATAATACAAACAATGCACACACAATATCGTTCTTTCTGGAAGCAATAAAAATTCAAAGGAACGAATGGGTGAAGGGGGTTTAGAGTCCTGCAACAAGTCAATGAAGGTAATATTTGTTGTTGAGAATGCCCTTTTGACAACTGAGTAGTGAGATGACATGTACAGGAAATATCTCTAAGAGAAAACAACTTTTTCTGTACTCTTCCACACTCTGTAATACAGGTAACAAAAAAAAACTATAAGTGGAACTTTGGCCTGGTATGTTAAATCTCTATAACTCCTTTGGAGAGGTAACAAAAGAATTAGATGTAGTACTGGTGGCCATTTTACCCATTCTATGAATGGCCACTACTGTGCTTCTTCCAGAAGACTTTATGTCATCTCCAGGCAATGGTTTCAAGTGTCAACCACAGAATTTTCTTTTCCATTGGTAGAGCAGGTCAGCATCTCTGCAACTTATGCAGATTATGATTTATCATCAGTAAATGTTTGATTTTTATACATATTCCATGTACTTATACCTGGGCTCATGTAAAAATTTCTTGGGTGAGAAAGGGTTGAGAATGGAAAAAATTTAAGAAACTCTGATTAAGAGAGAATTGGATATTGGGGCAGCTGAATGTCACAATGAATAGAGCGCCTGGAGTCAGGAAGACAAGTTCAAATCCAGTCTAACACATTTACTAGCTATGGGATCCTGGGAAAACCATTTAATTTCTGTTTATGTGTGTTTTTTCAACTATAAAATGGGGATAAACATAGCACCTATTTTCCAGAGTTGTGTGTATGTGTATAGTACAATTTATTTCTAATCATCTTTTACATGTAAGTTCCCTGAGGGCAGGATCATGTTTTTATCCATCTTTGTATTCCCAGTACTTTGTATCCCACAGCAGTTGATACATATTAAGTCCTTACTAAATGTTGGTTGACTTACTATCCAGATATTAGACAACTTTCTAAAACTATGTTAGAGACAAGTTGCTGCTTAGCTCTGATGAAGAGAATTTCCATCTTGGGTATTCCCCAAACAAACTCAAGCCCCTTGATCTTCTTAATTCCTAGATCTGAACTTTAGAATTCATTCAAATAAAATATTTATTTTTAAAAAATGTATCACATCTCAGGAGAGGTGCCAGAATTCTGTTCTATCTGTGGGAATCATTGATATAAATTTCATGGCTAATCACGGGTACCAGTTGGTGGAGATAGCTAGACAATCAGGAAGTAGAAATATACAGACCAATTAGGGAGACTGGGAAGATCTGCATACCATTATTAATTCCCAGAATAATTCAATTATGCCAAGGATTTGAGAAAAGAAAAATCAAAGAACCAGAGACTACTGGGATAGAAGGTCCCCTCCATTTGTAGACAAAGAAAACAGGAATCATGGAGAAGAAATAATTTAACAGAAAAACAAAAAATTTGAAAGTTCACAAGACATACTTAATGTCTCCTTTTTCCATTCAAGGGGCCTTTTTGTGGTTGGGGTGACAGGGACAGGAGGACAAAGAAGCTTGTCAGAATAATGAAAAAGAGGGGACGGGTGTGAGAGAAGGGATGTCATTTCAAGAAATAACATCTTTAACATTCATCCCTGAGCATGAGATCTGTTCTCCCCAGAGTCTTGGAGCATCCTGGATTCACATGGGCTGGGGGGATTCTTCCTGATCAAGAACAGCTGCTCCTTCCTTCCTTCCTTGGTCTTTCTTGGATGTTGATGATGTGAATTATATCTCAAATCCACAAAATCACAAACAACCCTCCATTTCACTCCATGCTGTGGAGGCTAAGACAATAGGATTATGTCTAGTGGGAGAAAGAGGAGACTTCCCATCCCGTTTTGTAGCTAATATGATGACAAAAACCAGCCCTATTGAGATGGGAATAGAAGATGACATGGGCCTTCAGTGAGTTGTCCTTGCAGCATGAGGCTGAGAAATTATAATCAATCTTTTTCTTACTCTGTGTCTTCTTGACATTTTGTCTTCTTTTTAGGTTGGCATAAGAGACCATGCTTATATGCCTCTGCAACAACAAACAAGGGAGTAAGCCTGTAGTAAGCTTTTGTGCTTCCTATTTTTTGCACCTTTTTCCAGGTCTTTTCAACTGTCCACATTGGGTTTACAGTAAGGGATGCCAGACATTGGGACAAAATGACACAAGTCATTGAGTAGGAGAGAACTTGAGAGAGAATTTAGTCTGTCTTTCCCTACGATTCACTAATCATTCTAAGGATTGCTTCATTAAACAGGATAGTTTCTGCACCTTATAAATTTCTAAATTTATGCCTTTGAAATATATCCTCTGGCATCAACAAGGTGCTACATGATCTACAGGCTATGAATTTGTCTGATGCTTCAGTTCCTTGGTCTCTCTCACTCTAGTCACTATTTTAGGGACATGTTGCTTTTTAAAATGCCATATGATAATCCTACCCCCTCAGCTGGATCTTGATTCTGTCTGTCATCAGACTATGCCAGTTCCTATTTTTTTTACATCACAGAACATTTTTGTTCTGCTGTTTGTTTAATTTCAGTGAAGGTGGTTTGGGCCTTTTCTTTGATTGTATCCAAGTCCATGTTCTGGAGATTCTGCAGATGTCCAAGGATGGAATCCTTTTCTTGTTCTTCCTCTTGATCTTCATTCACCATTTTCCGAAGATCTTCAGGCAAATCCACATCATCTCCAGCCATCTGTATTTGATTCTCATCCATTTCACTCTAGATGAAGAAAAAAAATAGTCAATGAAAAAATACTATTTGTTCTTCTGTTATTAAATAATATTGTTCTGCATAAAAACAAATCTTGGTTAGAGTAGCAAAGTTAACTCTCTCTTTCTCTCTTTCTCTCTCTCTTTCTCTCTGTCTCTCTGTCTCTCTCTCTGTCTCTCTGTCTCTCTGTCTCTCTGTCTCTCTCTCTCTCTCTCTCTCTTTCTCTCTCCCTCCCTCCCATATTTGTATATCTATCTAGCCTGAATAAAAAGATACTCATATCTATTTGCTTTTGTCTTAGATTTCATTATTATAGGGAACTCCTGCTATGGAAACTCCTTCCGCGAAAGTAAAGTGACAAGGTTTCTATAACTTTTAAACTTAAAAGAGTTTCTGGGGCACTAAGAGGTTAAATGAATTGACATAGCTAGTACATGTCAGAGTTTAGGACTTGGATCCAGTTTTTCCTGATTCTGAGGTTGATAGCCAATATGTTATACTACCTCTCTGTAAAGCTATATAATATTACCAAAAAAAGTCATCTTTCTAACCATATACAAAATAGAAAGGCAGCTAGGTGGCCCAATATCAGGAAGACCTGAATTCAAATCCAGTCTCAGACATTTACTAACTGTGTGACCCTGGGCAAGTCACTTAACCTTGTTTGCCTCAGTTTCCTTATCTGTAAAATGAGCTGGAGAAGAAAAAGGCAAATTACTCCTAGTGTTTTTACCAAGAAAACCCCAAACGTGGTCATAGAGTTGAACACAACAGAAATGACTCAACAAGCCTATGGGATACAATAGAACTCATGGGTTATGTAGGTTTATTTCCAAGTAATAAGAACATTTTTCTCCAAAAGAGCCCCCTGCTTGATCCCAGCTGGTTGAAATCCCTGTAATAAAGGATAATGCCTTTCATTCTGCAGTTAGAAATCTAAGGCTTAATGTGAAAATCCCTCTAGGAGAGGCAATTGCCTTGCTTTTGATTCACACTAAGATATTAATGACTACTATTATAACTTGCTAAAGGTAGATTTTCAAAGATGGATGGTACTGAGTGTCTTAGGTTAGAGACTGTGGAAGGAACAATAAAAAGAAATGAAATAGTGGGAAGGAGGGGAAGTGGTAAGGAGAAAGGGCAGATACTTTGCCAACTTTGTAATTTGAGTACCAACCCTGAAAGTTAAAAAGATAATGCAGCTTTAACAAAGTGATTTTTCTTCAGACAATGAAGGGTCTAGAAAAAGTGGTGATCATTTCATCATACTTGGTCCTGACAAAACCACATCTGGTTGTATCTATCTAGTTCTGCATATTATATTTTTGGGAGGATATTGATGATAATACCCAACATTTACATAGTTTTTTAAGGTTGCCAAGCATTTATTTTTATTTATTGTATTTTATCTCATTTGACTTATCACAATTTGACAATCACAATTGATTGGAACTGTTAATATTCTTATTCTACAGTTGAGGAAACTGCACTCATTGGTGGATTAAGTGACTTGCCCGGGTCACACAGCTAGTAAGTATCTAAAGCAGAATTTGAACCTAAATGACAAGATGCAGACCAGTGTGGTAAGAGTCTTCAAGAACAAAGGTGTCAAACTTATTAGTCACAGGTACAATGTGAACATAACACTCTTGAGTGCAGCCTGAATCAGATTGAAATGGAATTGGGATATATTTAACCAACTAGATAAAAATGCAACAGAACTAAGCTAATATTTGTGGTTTTCAAAGTCAATACAAAGCTCCCCAGTATCTTTATATATATATAGTTTTAGTGACCCCCATTTCTGTTTCAGATGAACACCCCTGCTTTAGAGCATGCTGGATGATGACTGGTTGAAGCAGCTGGTGATAGTCAGCCTGGCAAAGACTTAGCCAGGTGGCAGAATAGCTGTCTTGAAGTATTTAAAGGGCTGTCACATGGAAGAGGGATTAGTCTTATTCTCCTTGGCCCTACAGGGCACTACTGGAAAAAAATGGATGGGAGTTTTAAAGAGACACACTTGATAACAGAAAAAAAACATAACAAGAATTAGAGCTATTCAGAAGTAGGACGAGCTGCCACACAAGGGTTTCCAAAGGAAGACTGAATGACTAATTTTTGGTGTGTTGTAGAAAGCATTCTCAGTTTGGTATTAATTGGACTACATCGCCGCTAAGGTCACTTCCAACTCTAAGATTGTTGTTTTTTGTCAAGAAATATCTTCAAGCTATCAGCCAAAAATGTTGTGGCTTTGGGAAAATTTGAGCCTTAATTGATTTATAAGATTGTTTGGGGAATAAATGCTATGGGCAAGCCAGGTGGTGCAATGCACAGAGTGCCAGGCCTGAAGACAGAAAGACATCTCAAATCTGGCCTCAGCTCCTGGGCAAGTCACTTAACCCTGTTCACCTCAGTTTCCTTATCTATAAAATGAGCTGGAAAAGAAAATGGCAAACCATTCCAGTGTCTTTGCCAAGAAAACTCCAAATGGGGTCCCAAAGAGTTAGACCAATTGAAAAATGACTGAACAACAACTTTAGGAATTAGGCTCCCAGTAAGAGGGGAGTACATTTTGTTTAGGTGGTGAAAAAAATAGCTTCACTTTCTGAATAGTGTGAAGAGTTAACTGTCCCATCCTCATTTATAAAATGAGTAAATGAGTTCTTAGTGTGCTAACTTATTGTGGTGCAGGAAAAAAGAGCTGGAGCTGGGGTCAGACACACCTCTGACATTACTAGGTTTGATGATGAGCAAGTCATTTAAACTGTCTGTAAAATGATTCCAATAATACTTGAAGTATTCTCAGATGAGAGAATCTATGCAAAGCACTTGGAGAAACTTAGTGTTATATAAATATTATCCATTATTATGATTCTATGACTTACCAATTAAAAACTACATTTGGACTCAAGATCAAGGTTCATATCCTTATTCTTCTATGTACTACCTGTTTATCCTGAAGCAAGCCACTTCCTCTCTGTGTTTCTCAATTGTCTAAATAATTTATTTTGTTTGTGAAACAATTGGGATTAAGTGAGGTGCCTAAGGTCACACAGTTAGGAAGTGGAAGAAGGAATCCAGGCAAGGCTGGATTTGAACTCAGGTCCTCCTGGTTTCAGAACTGGTGCTCTATCCACTGTACCATCTAACTACCTTATCTAAATGATTTTTAATCATTTAGGACAACTAGATGGTACCATAGGGCACAGAGCACTGGGCTTAGAGTCAGAATCTTCCTGAGTTCAAATCTGGTTTTAGCTATTTTCTGACTGTCACACTCAATTTGTTGGAAATGGCAAACTAGTTCTGCATTTTTGCTAAGAAAACCTCAAATGGGGTCATGAAGAGTCGATTGAAAAACAACCGAAAACAATAATATCCCTTTAATCTTGAAATTCTATGAAACTTTGAAAAACAGTAGATTTTTTTAAGGGGGATATGGAGAAAGGATCATGCTTCCCCCAGGCAGTTTATGTTTCTCCTGGTTTAGCATGCAAACACAAAAGTAATGACTCCAGAAATACTGGAACAAGGTTTCCTATTATAAGGGTAAGAACAGCTGCTTTAAGAAAGAGAAAGGTGAATGATGGAAAAAGAAGTTCAGAAGGCTCTTTTCCCAGAGGAGCTCTAAGAAACAATTCAATTTAAAACGATGAAATTAAATTAAATGAAATCTGCTTTGGGAAAAGAAAGACATGAAATAATAACAGTGTCATAACAAATGTTACTCAGGCCCAGGCCAAGATTTTTTGACCCTCTAAATGCTTAAAAGATTAATTAGTTCTTCATCAAACTGTTGTGAGGATTAATTGGCTAATCCTCACTATAGCCCAACCTAGGCTCCTAGCCAATCTTCCATTTAAAAAATGTATTTATGTCTTTATTACTCTTGCTAGTGGTTCTCCTACTAGCTCATGAGCCCCTGGGTATTTTTTTTCTATGAAGAAGAGAAAAAGATGCTTTTTGTTGATGTGTTTTATAGGCCAAGTATATACTGAACATGTTCCTACCCTTAAGCCTTCTCAAAATAGGGGTGTTTTCAACCCTAAGTAAGAAAAAATAAAGCAATTGCAAAAATGGCTTATGATGTGTTTCTGAAATTAGCAATAACAGGGTATTGCTAAAAAAAAGCAAGACAAAAAAAGCAACACAGATTCCAATACCCTGCCTTCTAGTCTTCAGTGCCAGGAATGGTACCCAGTGATAAATGAGTCTGTTCAAAGGCTTCAAATGAACTCTTTGCTTCTTAGATTTTATTTTCTTCTAGTTCAGTAATGATTCCTGGTACATAGCAGATACTTTATAAATGCTTGTTAATTTATTGATTGATTTTGCCTCACTTTTTTCCTGAGAGACCTTTAGTATCTGTTTTCTTTCAATAATCCTCTTCACCCACCAACTTCTTTAATCACTTTGTTGTCATAAAACTTAGAATTGAAAGGTGTCTTAGAAATCACCTAGTCCATTTCTTCATCCTTATTTTCATTAATGAAGGAACTGAGGATTTGAGGTAAAGTCACTTACCTAAGTCTATTTTTTTTCCAAAGATTAGTATTAATGGAATATAGGGAGAATGTGCAAATCAAACAGTGGGGCTTGACCTGTGGTCAGATGTAGAAGTTGTGAAGGAGAGGAAGGAATCAAAATTGAGCCTAAAATTTTGAGCTTGAGTGATTATGACAACTATACTGACATGAAAAAATATGGAAAAGTTAGGGGAAGAAGACATAATCAGTCATTTTGGTCAATAAACATTTATTAGTGGGCCTGGCACTATGCTAAGCATTGGGGATAGATATAAAGAAGACAAAAGACTTGGTCTTGAGAAGCTCACAATCAGATGGAAATGATACAGAAAAACAGGACACATTTATACAAAATCAATAAGAAATCATCATCAAAGGGGAGGCTCTAGAATTAGAGGGATTAGTAAAAGCTTCCTGTAAAAGGTAGATTTTAGTGGGATTTGAAGAAAGCCAGGAAGTATGAAGAGGGATAGTATTCCATGCATGGAATGTGAAGGCAGTGAAAATCTCTGAAGTTAGGAGATGGAGTGGCTTGGTAGAAGGAGAGTGGGGAGGTGGGTGTCAGTGGATCCCAGAGTGCATGGGGCCAAGGAGATACGGTCAGTGAGTTATAAGAAGGGCTTTGAATAACAAGAAAAAGATTTTATATTTGATATTAGAGGTGATAGGGAGCCACTAGACTTTACTAAGTTATGGGAAGTTTTGTGATTATACCTGTGCCACTTTGGTGGCACTTTGGTGACTGAGCCCAGAATGTATTAGAGTTTTGTCACAGGCAAACCAACCAGGGGGAAGATGGGATATATTTGGGACATGATGAATCCCAAGGTGCTCCTGGAAAGACTAGGTGAAAATGGTCACCAGGCATTTGAAGATTTATTTATTTGGAAGGGAGAAACGTAGAAGATGAACAAGGAATTCAGAGGGCTTTTTTCTCAGAGGAGTTCTAAGAAACAATTAGACTGCAAAATCATGAAATGAAATGAAATCTGCCATGGGAAAAGAGAAACATGGAGTAACAACAGGATCATAATAAATGTTATGGGGTGGGCCCAGGTTTTTTGACCTTCTAAATGCATGAAAGATTAATTGGTTCTTCATCAAACTGTTGTGATGACTAATTGGCTAATCTTCACAATAGCCCAACACAGGCTGCTAGCCAATCTCCCATTTTTAAAAAAAAATATAAGTTTTTTTCTTTATTACTATTTCTATTCGTTTTCCCACTAGTTCATGAATCTTTTATTATGTCCCACTATGCTAGGTTCTGTTGATACAAATTAAAAACTGAGACAGTATGTGCCCTTGAGTAACTTACATGCTAATAGTGGAAGGCCATCTTTTTCTGTTTATGTATGTGTGTGTGTGTGTGTGTGTGTGTGTGTGTGTGTGTGTGTCTATGTAAAGTGTAAGGAATCAAGGATAGGAGTTTTGGTCAGAGGAATCACAGGGGTAGTGGATGGAGCCAGCCAGAAGGCAGTAGATTATCATACCCTTTGCTGAAACAATGAAAGTAAGGATTCCAGAGCAAGAGGTAGAAGTTAGAAGGGAGTAGGGAGAGGCACGTTAATAGTGGCAAGTAGATGACAAGATGACTGGGCAGATGGTTAGGTGAGCTGGGAAGTTTCTTTTGGTACTAACTCGATATAATGAATGGTTCATTCACTCACCAATCAGAATAGCTCAATTTCATTTCCTAAATTGAGTGAATCAACTGTGGGGAAGGAGTAGATGGTCTCCAAAAATCTATCCCATAGAGTTATATTCCAGGTGGGGAGAAGAGAGGAAAGAATAGGGCACATGACAAGAAGCTCAGGGAGTATAAGAACTCAAGGGAGAGACTGGGAGTGTGGATCTGCTGAGTAGTAGCAACTGAATGAATGGGAGTAGATGATGTGCCAAGAGTGTGGTGACACATGAGAAAAGAGCTATGTATAATACTCCCTCCATCAGGTAAGAGGAAGAAAACCAGGAAAGGACAGAAAGCAAAGTAAGAGAAAGGACCCAAAAAGAGGCAGTGGTTAACCAAGGAAATTATTACAGAAAGACTTATATGGATGAGAATTAAGAAAAGTACAATGGAGAAGGCAATGAAAAACTCATTGGTGATTTGTTTACAACTGAAAGGTGTTTCATCGATAGTAAGCAAAAGGCATGAATGGATAGTTTATAATACAATTAATGAAAATTAATTATTATTAAAGTTATTAAAATTAATGATCATATGAAAAGTTCCAAATTACTAATACTATAAATTAAAATTCTAAAATTTCACTTCACCACTATTAAATTGACAGTTAATAATTTAAAAAAATAATAATGTTGACAATGAAGTGATTCAAAGCACTTCTTTGAAGTACCTTGGGATGAAGACTTGGGATGAAGAAATCATAAAAGAGGGAAAAGGACCCACATGTGCAAAAATGTTTGTAGCACCTCTTTTTGTGTTAGCAATGAATTGGAAAAGGAGTAGATGCCCATCAATTAGGGAATGGCTGAACAAACTGTGGTACATGAAGGGAATGGAATATCTATTAAAATGATGAAAAAGCTTATTACAGAAAGGCCTGAAAAGATTTATATGAACTGATGCTGAATGAAACAAAAAAAACAGGAATACATTGTATGCAATACCAGCAAGAAAGTACTATGATGAACTGTGAAAATCTTGGTTCTTCTCAATGGTTCAGAGATCCAAAGCATATAGATTGTTCAAAGCAATAGACTTTGGACAGAAAATGCCATCTGCATCCAGAAAAAGATTTAAGGAGAGTGAATGTAAATCAACACATGCTATGTTCACTTCTTTTTTCTGTTTTTTTTTTTAATCTCTCCTATGGTTTTTCCCATTTGCTCTGATTTTTCTTTCCCAACATGATTCAAATAGCAATGTGTATTAAAAATACACAAACTTACTACAATAAAAAAGAAGGAAAGAATAGGATGGAAAGTGCCATCCACATCCAGAGAAAGAACTATGGAAACTCAATATGGATCAAAGCATAGTATTTTCATCTTTGTTGTTGTTGTTTGTTGCTTGTTTTTTTAATTTCTTGTGGCTTTTTGATCTGATTTTTCTTGGACAGCATGTTGAATATGGAAAGAACTGCATGTGCTTAACCTAGATCAAATTTCTTGTTGTCTTAGGGAGGGAAGAGGAAAGGAGACAAAAGAAAAATTTGGAACACAAAGTTTTGCAAAGATGAATGTTGAAAACTATTTTTGCATGTATTTGGAAAAGTTAAATACTATTGAAAAAAAGAAAAAAATACTGGAATAATGATAGGAAATCAAAAATACTAATACATTCTTGGTAGAACTGTGAATGGATCCAACCACTCAGGAAAACAACTTGGAATTAGGTGAGAAAAGCATTTTATGGTAATAAATAATTCAAACAATGTATTTGTCCATTCAGTTTGGAATGCTTAAGCAAACTGGGGTGTGTGGATATAGTGAAACACTATTGTACCACAAGATATTATTAATATGAGTTCAGAAAAACATGGGAAAATCTGCATGAGCCAATTAAGAATGGAAGACCAAGAGAACAAGATACACCATGACTAAAACAGTGTAAATGAAAACAACACTGAAAGAAATTAGAATTCAGATTATAGGCAATCCCTAGTCTTGGTTTCCAGGAATTGATGGTAAAAACAAATGCCTCCTCTTGGTAAAAAAAAAAAAAAGTGATGGATTATAGGTTTAGATTGTTAGGACTGTTAGTCCTATTCAGTGTATTGACTGATATGTGTGTGTGTGTGTGTGTGTGTGTGTGTGTGTGTGTGTGTGTATTATGCTGAGGCAATTGGGATTAAGTGATTTGCCCAGGTTCACACAGCTATGAAGTGTTAGGTGTCTGAGGTCACATTTGAATTCAGGTCCTTCCTGACTTCTGGGCTGGTACTCTATCCATTGTGCCACCTACCTGCCCTTTTCTTTTCTTTTCTTTTTTTCCCTTTCCTTTCCTTTCCTTTTCTTTCTTTCTTTTTTTTAAAAAGCCTTTTATTTTCAAAACATATGCACAGATAATTTTGCAACACTAACCCTTGCATAGCCTTGTGTTTCAGATTTTCCCCTCCTTCCCCTCACCCCCTCCCCTAGATGGCAAGCAATCCAATATATGCTATATATATATGCATATATATAATGTTAATATACATTAAATCCAATATGTGTAAACATATTTATACAATTATCTTGTTGCACAAGAAAAATCAGATCAAAAGGAAAGAAAATGATTAAGAAAACAAAATGCGAGTGAACAACATCAAAAAGAGTGAGAATGTTATGTTGTGATCCATACTCAGTTCCCCCAGTCCCCTCTCTGGGTGTATATAGCTTTCTTCATCACAAGATCATTGGAACTGGCATCAATCATCTCATTGCTGAAGAGAGTCACATCGATCAGAGTTGATCATCACATAATCTTGTTGCTATGTATATTGATCTCCTGGTTCTCCTCATTTCACTTAGCATCAGTTCATGTAAATCTTTCCAGGCCTCTCTGAAATCATCCTGCTGGTCGTTTCTCACAGAACAATAATATACCATGACATTCATATACCGTAATTTATTCAGCCATTCTCCAATTGATGGGCATCCCTTCAGTTTCCAGTTTCTAGCCACTACAAAAAGGGCTGCCACAAACATTCTTGCACGTGTGGGACCCTTTCCTTCCTTTATGATTTCTTTGGGATATAAGCCCAACAGAAACACTGCTGGGTCAAAAGGTATGCACAGTTTGATAACTTTTTGATCATAGTTCCAAATTGCTCTCCAGAATGGCTGGATCTTTTCACAGTTCCACCAACAATGTATGTCCCATTTTACAGATGGGAAAAGGATACCTGGAGAAGGTGACATGATGTGCCCAAGGTGACACAGGAAGGAAGTGTACAGCAGGCATTTGAAAATGGCTCTTTTCACTAAAGTTCAACATTCTTTCCACACTGAGGAAAGTACTTGGTAATCTGCAACCAGCAATGGTAATCTCACCAACAATGTGTCCCATTGACTGATATTTCTTAACTGATTTTTATTGTTGCATAATAGAGGTCTTCATTTATATATGGATGTTGCTGAGAGATGACCATGGTATAAATAAAGATTTAATAAAACTTTTTAAATAAAATCAATAGTTACTTTAGAAAGAATAGTTACTGTGAAGGAATGGAATCAGAAGCCAATATGCAAGAGGTTTGTTGATGAGGGAGTGAAAAGGAGACAATAATCCAAGCTTTCTTGGAGATTAGCTATTCTACAGTGGAAAGATGTAGGACAATAGTTGGATGGGATGGCAAATTCAAAGGAAAGATTTTTTAAGATGCAGGAGATCTGAGCTATTAGACGGAGAAAGATTGAAGACAATGAGGAAGGGGATATGAGGAGGAGGAGGAGAGATAGGATGAGGAAGAAGTGCAAGGGAAAGATAGAGCAGAAGAAGGAAATGAAGGAGAAAAGGAGAGGATAAAAGGGGAGGACTAGAAAAAGAAGAGGAGGGGAAGGAAGAGGGAAGAAGAGGATAAAAAACAGAAGTAGAAGAGAAAGAAGAGGAGGAGGAGAGGGAAAGAGAAGAAAGAGACAGATTCAGAAAAATAGACAAAAAGAAAAACAGAGAGAAGGAGAAAGAAAAGAAAATGGATTGTTAAGGACATGGGAGAAAGGAGATGAAGCTCATAATGGATGGCAAAGCAAAGGAAATCTGCTGAGAGATGAGATGGGGATAGAATTGAAAGCATGAGAAGAAAGGAGAAAGTTTGGTACAGCTATGATGGAGCATTCAGAGGGCTCAATCAGAGATGGATAAAAGAATTGCTGTGCAGTGTTGAGGGGCACAGGTGCTATCAAAAATTATAGATTTGTTTTGGACTTAGCTCTGTTTTGTCACTTCAGCAGTAGGATGACTAGTGGCTCCTGCTGATGTTATCCACATACTTTATGAAATGGGGAGAGTAGATTCACATTACATGATAATAGCACTTTAAAGCTTGCAAAATACTTTACATATGTTAACTCATTTGATTTTTACAACTCTATAAGGTTAAGTACTACTATTACCACCATTTTTCAGGTGAGGAAACTGAGACACAGATACATTATAGGACTTGTCTAGAGTTTCATAGCTAAATGTCTGAAGCAGAATTCACACTCAGACCTTCCTGACTCCAATTTCTGGGCTCTATCTCTAAACTAATTGCCACCATTTTCATTATTATAATTAATCACAATAGCTAGCCTTCAGGTAGCACTTTGCAGATTATTAAGTACTTTCCTCAGTATGGAAAGAATGTTGAACTTTAGTGAGAAGAGCCAGTTTTAAATGCCTACTGTGCCATTTCCTTCCTGTGTCACCTTGGGCACATCATGTCACCTTCTTCAGGTCTCCTTTTCCCATCTGTAAAATGAAGGGGTTAGTCTAGTTAACCTTGAGGTTCCTTCCAGGTTGAAATCTCTGATCCTTTGATTCTGAGATCTTTTTGAGGTGCTTAGAGTTCTCTGCACATGGCAGAGAATTTCCCACCAGAAGTGCTCACTCTCATTTCAACATATCCCTCATCCACTTGTAATCTTTGCTCTCCTTTTATAGGCTTGAGTTGGCATGACTGGCACAAGTGAAGCTGCTTCTTACTAGGCAGTGTGCCTAGAACTGCAGTAAAACAAAACAAAAAACAGATTCCCAGATGTGGTCAACTAAAACTTGTATGATAAAATGGTGTCATTTCATGTGCCAGCTAAGTGACTGAATAGATAAGGGTGCAGGAAGACCTGCTTTCAAATCCCACTTCAGACACTTACTAAGGCATGCTACTTAGCATTGTCAGTCTCAGTTTACTCATCTGTAAAATAGGGATAATACAGTGCCCTCTTGTTATGGGGATCAAATGAGATGATATAAGTATAGTGCTTTGCAGATTTTAAAAGTATTCCTTAATTGCTAGATTTCATTAATAAAGATGGTGACACTGACCTACCAATAACAAGTTATGCTTCAAATTGATTTTCTAATAATTATGAGAAATGGTTTTAAGTCATCCAAACTCCTTCTTCCTCTGTTCCCCTTTTCTCCACTCTTAGGCTAGACAGAAAGACATGGTTAGCCTATGATCATGAAATGGAATGAAGCTAATTGACTCACATTGGGATTAAGCCCATGGCTTCATTGGGTTCATTGGCTTGGCTTCATTGACACCGTGTCATAATTAGCCTGTAGTACCCATAACAATGTAATTAGAAAAGATTGTAAGGCTCTAGTTTTCCTATATCGATAGTCTATACAGATTACTCATTTGTTCTTCATAATGAGGCATTTTATTAAAATTTAACATTGAACATCAATACAACCAGCTAAAATTTCTTTTAAGTTTTTATGCTTTCTTGTTAGCTATTTATGCATCAACTAAGTTCAATGCAAAAAAAAAGTTTTTCAGTCACTCTAAATTCACATCAGCATTCTTTACCTATTCATTCTCATTCACTTTTTTCCCTATGTGGTCATAGTTAATGTTTATTCCATTCTTCTACCTTCGTATATAATGCTGCTATGAAACTATATTTTTTTTGCTTTCACTAATACTTTCAAGGCATATTGCCAACAATGAAATTATTTCTAACTTTAACAGCAAATATTTTCAGCTTCTTTTTTAAAAGTATCATTTGCTTTTTTACAGGAAATCACCAATTAATCAATATACATTTATTAAATATCTACTTTGTGTCATGCACTGTCCTAAGCACTGGGGATATTTAAAGAGCCAAAGGATAATCCCTGTCTTCAAGAAACTCACAATCCAATAGGAAAAAAAAAACAGCATTGGACATCTTGAAAGACCTTAATTTTTTTTTTCTTTTGACGATAGCTCCTCTCTGCAGTATTTTAAGGTTTTCTCAACTTTTTATATGAGGAAACTAACACTAAGGGAAGCAGAGGGAATTTGCTTCAGAAATGTGACTAATAAGTATTATTGTATAAATTCAAAACCATGTCTTTTGATTCCATGTCCAGTATCCTTTCTAGTATACTACCTTCTGCTGAATGAGTGCATGGGATAAAGAATACAACAAATAAGAACATGGAAATGGAATTAAGCCTGAAAGAAGAAGCCAAAATAAAATAATTAAAAGAACAGAGGCAGAGTATATATAGTGGGTATCACTCAGGCTCATTTCCTGTTTTCCTGCTGAACAGCTCTCCTGATGGGGACAGTGTTGGTAACTCAAACAATGACTGTTTTGTCCAAGTTTTCTGGTGCTGTGGACCAATCCAGTGCTGGAGAAACCAGGATATTTTGACACAGCTCACACATCAAAGATCAGCATTAATGCCTCATTACATCCCTAAAATGAGACATGACAGTGGTTACAAGCTGATATGAGCCAACATCAGTGCTAGCAGCAGGAAGTGTTCAAGAGGGGATGGACGTCCCAAGTCTGAATAAACCAATGGATGAATGAATGAAAGACTGGCAACATCAGGGGGCTGGTAGCTCTTCCCATCTTTTTTTCCCCCTAAAGTAAGAGTGGGATGATTAATGTTAACCATTTATTTACCCTAAAACACTGGAGTCCCACATTATCTTGGTGAATTCCTATTCTTAATCTTTGTGTTTGGGAATTTATCTGCATTTTGTTTAACTAAGCTAATAAATGATAATTTTTTGGTGTCTATTGCAGAATTAGCATATATTTTTCCACTTTGCCCTATAAATGATAATATTTTATAGCCAACCCAGATGCCCTATTCTTTTTAAAATTTATTGATTTAATATTGCACCAATCAAATTTCCAAAGGTATACTTCATAGAGCCATTTGGGGAACAAAAGATATAACATATCAAGGGAAATAACAAAATGAAAGTAAAGAGCAATTGCATTTTCAGATCTCTATATTGTAAAGTGCCAATCATCAAAATCATTTAGCACTAGTAAATATAAATTTTAGTTTTCCTATTCATATGAAACATGGGGAACTAGACTTTTTCTCTGATCCTCGTAACATTTTCCAAACTCTCAAAAATAGAAATTATGTTCATGAGATAAAGCATTTTTAGCTTTGTCCAGGGTTTAAGAAACTGCCCTGTTATTTAAAAGATTATTTTTTCTCTGGTGGTCATTTACTGTTAATTTTCTCCTTAACTGTTTACTCTTCCTGTGCTGTGAATTTCAACCTTTGACACCTCACAGATTTTCCAAAGCGGCATTAGTTTTTGTACAAATTTTGAGCTGGGATTCAAAAACCCACATTCCATCATGATTCAGTGATGGTATCCATAGCTTCCTAAAGTGGGAAGGGATCCCAAACCTTTCAGCACACCTTGCATACACCACATCTAACTTTCTATATGGTAGAGTTTTGTCTAAAAAATCAATTTAACTAAAACAAGAAAAAATATATTTCAGTAAACAATTGGGATTGTGGTCCACATGGTGACAAGTTAGCATGATGGATTTCTTTTTGTTTTGTTTTCATTTTTGGCTAGGTATTTGGTCATTGTAGAACCACAGCCTTAATGGGAATTGTCTTTGTCATTAATGGAAAAAAATATTCATCAAATACTTGATTGTGAATGAAACTGTTAAGGTGAAAAAACACCCTAGATGTTAGGTTGTGCAGGGTGTAAATAGATCTGGTTTCTACCCTTAAGGACCATACAATCAAAGACATAGACACTGATATGCCCAAACATAGAGGCCATACAAACAATAGGATAAAAATCTTCCAAGAAACTTAAATAGTGTTTCATTTAAATATATGTCAAGGGAAAAGTCATAGTATGCAGAGAAAGGACCTCAAAGTCATCCTGGGTTCAAATTCTTCTGATGCCACATGACTGTGGACAAGTCATTTATCCTATCAATGTTCCAAGTAACAGATTCAAAGATAAAATAGAAATTTTACACACATGTGAAATCAGAGGTAAGAGAATTTTGGAGATGAGCTACAAAAAAAATTGATACACATATTTGATTTTAGCAGGAGTTCAGTGAAAGATGCATTAGAAATTTTTGTTTTCGAGAAGAGAGCCAGAGGTTTACTGCTGCCATTGCTGTTACTATTGTTCTTCCCCTCCTCAGTTACTCAGCCACCACTTTCCCACACTGGCTTAGGGTTTGAATTATTAGAAAATAGATTCTGATGATCTGTGTTTACTGATTATCTGTCATGGACTAGGCATTGTATTGAATAATAGACGAATCTAGTGTTTCAAGGTTCAAGCTAGGGACATCTGGGATTTTTCTGTTCTAAAAGCAATTCAAAGATTAAATTGTGATGATATATATCTCTATCTATCTATCCATCTATCTATCCATCTATCTATCTATCTATCTATCTATCTATCTATCTATCTATCTATCTATCTAT